>JAQFVV010000354.1:600000-831718 GCA_028023455.1 Epiperipatus broadwayi | reverse complement strand
TATCTATCTATCTATCTATCTATCTATCTATCTATCTATCTATCTATCTATCTATCTATCTATCTATCTATCTATCTATCTATCTATCTATCTATCTATCTATCTATCTATCTATCTATCTATCTATCTATCTATCTATCTATCTATCTATCTATCTATCTATCTATCTATCTATCTATCTATCTATCTATCTATCTATCTATCTATCTATCTATCTATCTATCTATCTATCTATCTATCTATCTATCTATCTATCTATCTATCTATCTATCTATCTATCTATCTATCTATCTATCTATCTATCTATCTATCTATCTATCTATCTATCTATCTATCTATCTATCTATCTATCTATCTATCTATCTATCTATCTATCTATCTATCTATCTATCTATCTATCTATCTATCTATCTATCTATCTATCTATCTATCTATCTATCTTCATCTATCTATCTATCTATCTATCTATCTATCTATCTATCTATCTATCTATCTATCTATCTATCATCTATCTATCTATCTATCTATCTATCTATCTATCTATCTATCTATCTATCTATCTATCTATCTATCTATCTATCTATCTATCTATCTATCTATCTATCTATCTATCTATCTATCTATCTATCTATCTATCTATCTATTCTATCTATCTATCTATCTATCTATCTATCTATCTATCTATCTATCTATCTATCTATCTATCTATCTATCTATCTATCTATCTATCTATCTATCTATCTATCTATCTATCTATCTATCTATCTATCTATCTATCTATCTATCTATCTATCTATCTATCTATCTATCTATCTATCTATCTATCTATCTATCTATCTATCTATCTATCTATCTATCTATCTATCTATCTATCTATCTATCTATCTATCTATCTATCTATCTATCTATCTATCTATCTATCTATCTATACATATAACATTTGAAGGGAAATTAGTCTTCACACATGTGCTATAGAATTGACAAATACATACTACCCTCCATTAATTAACCTTCTAAATGCAAAGATATTCCACACCTATGTTTAGAGATTATTCTTTAAATAAACCAACATTTATTGCTCATGACTAAATTAGAGCTTGAATCTATTATGAGTCTGAATTTTAATTTAGCATATATATATAAATACATGTCCATTGTATATACTAAACTCAATATAATTTTAAAAGACTTGAATTCAGACTTTCAAACTTCCTGTAGCTATCCAATCCATCTTATACAACTGATACACATGACCACATAAGTTGAGTATAGAAAATATGCATGTATTTAAATATTCCATATTTAGCCTGCATTGTGCCCATCTCTTTTTTGTATAATTAAATGGACATATTAAGATCCTATGGGTGAGGGTTCAGATTGACTTAAGATCAACATGGGTATGACAATAATATTAGCATTAAAAAAGGCTTTGAATATGTCATCATCAGATTTTTAATCATGTATATAGATGGCTAAAAAGTTGGAGAGTGGAGAACATTGAAGTGCATCCTTAACATTTGCAGATTGTCTATTTTAATATAAACTGAGAAGTTATTCTACATTTGTGTGGTAGATGGTGATCTGGGTCAACTAATGAGTGCTGACTCAGCTTGAAATATGGATATTGGAGTTCATTGATCCTTTTCACAAGTATATTGTCATGTGTAAAAGTTGTATAAGATGGAATGGATAGTTGTCAGGAATTTGAAAGTATGAATTCAAGTCCCTTATATATATATATATATATATATATATATATATATATATATATATATATATGATCACAGATGGAGCTTTACCAATATCTCTGAACAAGCTTGTGTTTACATAAACGTCAAAAGAGAATAGAATTCAATATCTTGTCCGTTGTCTCCACCTTCAGATCAGCTGATTTCAAACTAAGTGGCTATCATCAGTGAAGGGTAGGATTAGAAACTAGATCTAAACACTAATTCTAAGAGCATTTATGAAACACATCTCTATCCATTTGCAAGCATGAATTTTTTTAGACACGTAATGTTTTCAAATTCAGCCTAACAAAATAGATAGCTATGTGGGTCTTAAATCAGTTCATGCTTGCAAATGGATAGAGACATGTTTCATAAATACTCTTAGAGTTAGTGTTTATATCTAGTTTCTAGTCCTACTCTTCACTGATGATAGCCAATTAGCTTGAAATTAGCTGAACTGAAAGTGGAGACAATGAAAGAGATATTGAATTCTATTCTCTTTTGATGTTTATGTAAACACAAGCTTGTTTGCAGATATTGGTAAAGCTCCATCTGTGATCATAAAATGCAAACTATAGCAAGTTACATGATTTATAACTTGTTTTGTTTATTATATATATATATATATATATATATATATATATGCTCTGTGTTTAAGCTTGTTTGTATTGCAAAATTTAACATCATTTAGAATACAACTTCAAAGTGGTATCATTTTGAAGTTTGCTCTTATTGAAATATAGACTTTAAAACAGAGGTCATTACTGGATATTTGTAATTGCATAATGGTTTCTATATTTGTATGATTATTTCAGTTAATGTTAACGGTAACTTTCTTTTCATTTATAGTTTGGGAGGGCCATTTAAAGATTAAAATCTAATGTTTAGTTTGTCTTTAATAAGTTTGTAAACATGTTAGTTTATTAGAAAAATTTAAGATCGTTTGCTTATTTAAAATTTCATGCTCTGTGTTTAAGTTGGTTTGTATTGCAATATTTAACATCGTTTAGCATACAACTTCAAAGTGGTATCATTTTGAAGTTCGCTATTATTGAGATATAAAAGCCAAAATACATCACATCACATCACATTATAATGGTTTATATATTTGTATGATTATTACAGTTAGTGTTAACGGTAACTTTTATTTCATATATATATATATATATATAAGTATATATCCTCCCTGCATAAATTAGTGCAGTGGTAGATTGTTAAGTCTCTGGAGTGTAATCTTCTTGGATTTTTTCCGGTTCTGTAAGTTCCAACATTTTACTTTTTATGAACTTTTAAGTTATTAAGTCATTTGATCATCTATTTATTTTTATATGCATGTGTGATATTGATAACCCTAAACTTTATTAAGGCAGTTAGTGACTAATTTAATCATTAAAATCTTTCAATCACATTTGCTTTGTGACTTTTATTCTCATTTCATAAATCAGATACAAGAATCATGGAAAAATTTGGTTTCATGCTTAAATAAACACAATGTACAAATATTTTAATACTATCCCTAATATAATCTACAATACTATTTGCATTAATAACAAATAGTATTCTGTATTGTGTAAAATTATATTCTCAATTTAACGATGGCTAAAAACTCTTTAAGCTGCACTTCACAAAAAATGCTCTTATGGAGTATGTAAGATATTAAAAGACAATATTAATGTTTTTATTATTGTTCAAAAATTTTTAGAATCTTAACATTACTTGATTTATGAATTGCTTGATTTGGGACTGGCACCACTTGGAAATATAACAGTATATTGTGAAAGATTATTTACATTGTGTAATCTCTAATAACCTGGTACTCTACAATGCTAAAATTAGTAGTATATGGAGGTCCAAAAAGCTCAATATCAACATTTGACCTGTGGTGGGGGTTTGTGTGACCCGTCTAGAAGATTGGATTTTTTGAAATGAAAAATTAAAATAACAGTTTGAATTAAATGCTTATTAGAATTTTTAAGTGAATTAATAATCAATAATATTGATGTTGATAATATCTACTGTTTTTGTATCACTGTATATTACACATTTTTTTAATATAACAAACTATGCATAGTTAACATTAACATGATGTAACATGAGCAATCCATTATAACTTGTCTTCTGTTCCAATAAAACCTTTTATAATCAATATAACTTCATTTTTATATTTTTTTATATACCTACTAAATCTAGTTCAAGATAGAACTCTCAAATAACTTAATATTTGTTCTGCATTTATTATTTTGGATGTAGTCCTTGGATTAATATAATCTTAGAATTGATTAAATTTTTAATGTAAAAATGAAATATGTTTAAGCAAATTAAATATTGGACTGAAATATTTCTATAATGTAATCCTCCAAAGTTCATCAGTTTTATTATCATGGTTCAAATTGATTACTAGACAATACCATTCAAATGGATTGCAAAAATGCATGATTACTTTTAATTAAAAAACAATTCTGCCACTATATTGTTGCATAATTTTCTATATGGCAACCATTATTAGTTTTGTGTCACAGTATGACCATTAGTTAATTTTCTCCATACAATAGTATGACATAGTGCAATCTATAGTAATCATTAGATGCTAGAAGATTGGGTGCCATTACCCCTATCCAGTTTCTTATCCAAGATCCCCAAAACAGTTTCTAGCTTCTTGCTTTCATCAAAAAGAATCTTTGGAGCTGAGAGTATTGCACTTGTACATTTGGATCTAATGCAAACCTTCAGCATCCATATTTTATTGCTTAACTACAAAGTTATTCAGTCAAAAATGAAAATGCAATATTGTTATCAATCCAAGATAATTTGCTTTTATAGCCATGTAGATCTAAATACAGTTTGGTATCTATGTATTTTAACATTAGAAAGCAGTTGCTTTACAAAAAAAAGTAGTTTATTCTTAACAATATGCTTGTAAAATTTAATATGAGCTGTGTAATATTTTAATAAAATAACTGAATGATTCATTACACAGTGGTTTCAGTCACAGGAAATAATAGAACAGCCACAATCCATCTTCAAGTGCTCCATATAATGCTGTTCTAACATTGTTCCAAATAATGCAGAGATGTAGCTTATTGATATGTTATTTAAATGTAAACTTTTATATTAGTGAATATTAAAAATATTCAAATGGCTTTAATGCTCGGGAAATCATAAAATCTCCATGTGCCAGTTGTCCACAACTGGAATCACTCCTGAGTACTATACTTCAGAGTTCAACACTCTAACATGGTACTAAACTGCACAATGTTTTATAACTGAACATAACTAAAATCACAAGAATTTGTTTTTGCATTTCAATCGACACAGAGTGTAAACCATTAAACATTTTTGTCAACAAAGTAACCTATTTTAAATTCTGATAGATCTATTATTTTCTTTTCCAGGTTTACAAAACTAATATTATGCTGTATACTTCTCAGCCTTAAATAATGCTACATTGATATTTATTCACATATCCTATGTTCATAAGGTCATAAATTATTGAAATCTTGTTATTTTTTTTATATTTCATTTATCCATATAACAAAAATAATATAAAAATGGTTAATTGCTCTGGATGTAGTAGGAGTTTATGTCATATTTAAACACCACATGTGACGGATTTCAAACATGGATCTTAACTCTCAATACGTAGCTCTCACACTAAGCTTAAATGAATTTTGTATCTAAACTTTATGTTATTCGACTACTATGGCTTAAAACACCTGCAGAAAAACATAGTAATACTAAAATCCCAATGTTTTCTGCAATTTTGAAGATATTTATAAGCATACACAAAGTTAAAAATATTTCACAAAAAGTTCAGATATTTTCTTAACAACTATTTTATAGCCACATACACTTTTTCTCTCATCACTTTCATGCTGCCTATTGTAAAATTTACTAACTAATAGATGATAGATGGTGGCTTAATAAATCTCTATCCAGTACTGCCCTATGTAATATACCCATATTATTTTCTAATAAATCTCTATCTACTACTGTGATATCGAATATCCCCAAGCTAGTTTCTAGATTATGGCTTGCATCAATGGAGAGAAACCATAATGCACCTTAATCTTCAAGATTTTATGCATTAACTTTCTAGCAGCCATTATTCCTTCTCTGTTTTATTATTAATCTTTTAACACAAATTGAAAAGCACATATTGTTTTTCCATCTAAGCTAACTTGTCTATATAAGTCATATAGATTGAGTAACCATATATAATGGTGTTCTTAGTTTTTTAACAACTACAAACCCCTCTACCTGTGACTAGAATTTGTATAATACTCTAGAGGTAAACTATTTTATTTATATACACTTTGATTTTTTATTATTTAAAGTGAAAATTCAGTAGACAAAGTAATTTAGTTTATCTAATCAATAGGTAATTAATGTCCATTCAGTTATATGCAAATGAATTCATAGAGATACTATGGCTGAAATACTTTCAAATTGGTCTGCACTAGATATGCAATTCAGGAACAACTTTTTTGGACAGCTGTTTTGTAGTGCTACCAATCTATGTAAATATAATGACCACTTGACTTTCATTAATATGGCCATGATGACCAACTTCGTCTCCAATATGAATGCTTAGTCCCATGTTCACTTAGTATAAATTATTCTATTTCAAGGTAACAGAACCCTGATTAATACAAATCCATAGATTTATGTTATTAATCACTTTTATTAATCATTCTAATGTAAAATTATATAATAAATAGATTGGCACATCTTGAATTAAATGAAAATGAATTTTAAAAAATATCTTCTCCAAAGATTGTATGTAATACATATTTTAGTTATCACTGCGTTATCACTGCGATGAAAAAATAACGGACACATAAGTCTACAGTATAAATAAATTTTAGGACTACCTTCAGTATTTTTCTTGGAACATAGCAACAGTTCAGGAAAACATAACCCACTTTGACTTATATAAGTACTATAATGTTGATAGATATGATGATAAGGCATGATTAATTATAATTGCAGTTTCTTATTGTAAATTATCTTATTCCAATAAGGCTATATACTAAACAAACTACAGTTAGAAAATTATATTATTAAAAATATAATTTTCTAACTGTAGTGATTAGTATATAGCCTTATTGGTGGTCAAGGGGTCAGTGACAGCCGCTTTACAAGAAGTTGTCAGGGGTTAGCGGGTTCACTTCCTGGCTGATGCTATGACACATGAGAGAAAAATATATATATACTTAAAAAATTCAAATATATATAAACAGGCTAAATCTCAAATTAGATGTAAATACATATGAAGAGATGTCCATTTCTACAATCATCAGTAATATATATTTTCACTAGGCTGCCACGCTGATTGGAAAAATATACAAACCACTCTGCAGTATGTACGCATTTTAAAAATATTTTCATCAGTTGTCTGGAGCGCAGACATTTCATAGTTTAATTTATATTAGTACAGCAATAGTGACCAGTCCTCATAGCGAGAATATCTGATCTTACAGTGGATACTTATAAATTAATAGGTGGATTTTTTTTTATTTAATTTATTTTTAGGTAATGTAAAGATAACCATAAGCTTAATGCTACTATATCATCTCTCCCACGTATCGACAAGACTGTACATATTATCAACACATCTTTTTATTTCATCAACAATCGTTGGGTCAATTCAGATTAACCAAGGTTTTTTAGCATATAACTAAGAATAGCTAGACAGCCATTTACCAAAAACTATTTTTTAGATGTTGGATTAACCATGATATGTTTGTCTCCAACGTAAATTTTTTTTTTCTTTCAAAAATATCATAATAAACTATTAATATGTATTTTTCATTTTTTACTAACATATGCATATACACGTGCATATAAACACATCCCCAATATCTATTTATACACAAGTAATGCTATAATTTTCAAACCTCGTGAGATGGTTCCACAAAAATCTGTTAATCATTCTAAAAATAGGTTAATACCTGATGCTTTTCCATTTTGACTTGACTAGTCCTAAATGTAAACTTTGTTCAAACGTACGATTCTTATCTTTCCCAAATCCATTACTCAACGGTATTTAAACTTTAAATATTTGCGTAAGAATTTATTAGTAAGTTTGAATGGAAACTGCTGATAGCAGACAAATGGAAAATAATTAACTCCGTTAAATTAAGTTGAAAATTTAGATAACACTTACTGTTATACACATATGTAAAAATGTATATAACGTGGGACTAACTAATGTTAGCATCTATCCTTATATAAATAAAAATGATTAAATTACTAAATTTGCATTTCTTAATGGCCCAGTTGAAATAAAATTTACTCTTATTTATTGTTTGCAATCAATTTTTTGCTTGTTTCTGCAATATACATATATATATACATGTTATATATATAGGTATGTGTATGAGAAGATTATGTAATCAATATATTCAGAAACGATCATGTGATACACTTGAACATATTCATAATTCATTACTGATTTGTGTAACACGTGAACATATTTAGAATTTCATTACTGGTTTGTATTAATATGCAAAATGCACCTTTAATTTCTTTTTTTTCTGGAGTTAGAATCATAGTTTTGGAATGCCACTATGTGTGTATGGATTCATGTATCAGCATAACTGTATTAATAGAGTTTTTTAAAATTGAAATTAGCTTAACTTTTTTCACTTCCTATAAATTTAAATGGCCACTCTGATTTATGTGCAGATGTTTTTACTGATACTAATTGTGTCTGCATATTATATATTTGTAATTACATTAACCCTCATGAAATATGACATTTTTTTTGTTCCATCTGGAGAGGGTTTATGAAAATGTTCAACCTTAACACAACTATGTAATACCTTTATTTTATACTAAAACTCAAAAAGTTGGACTTGATTTCCTTTTAATTTTCTTTTATAAATGAATAATTTGTCAAAAAAATTATCTTTTTAAATATTTAAAACCTGACTTGTAATGTATCATAAATGCATCTCTTTCAGAAAGTGACTTTCTTTCAAAGTTTTTTATTTTAATGTAAATGAATAAAGTTTAATTTATGATAAATCTATCAAATTGTGCTTTGATCACAGGTGGTGGCATGATTTCTTCTCATGGTAACTGATTCATTGAAATTAAAATTTCTTGTCTTCTTTTTCAAATTGTGGGAAAATCATTAAGATGACATTTTAAAAATCCCCACCATTCTCTGCAGCTATAGTTCCTATTTAAAATGGTATATGTCATGTTAAAATTGACAAAATTTTGATTTTTTTATTAATAGGTTCATTTAATTTTCTTTCTGCTCAGTTTACTAGATTGCACAAAAAAGACAAAGGTACAATTTTGGTATCAGCCAGACTCCATAATAAAATGGATTAAAAATATCTCAATTTTAATTTCATCCTGATAATAAATGTAATATTGGAATATCGATCATAAAAGTATTCAATTTTAATTTTTTTATTATTTCAGTAATATTATTTTTTTATTATTTGATTAATGTACAATTTATTAATGTGTTTGTGTTTGTATTAGTGTGTCTGTGTCATATATAAATTATATTTGTATTTAGATATAATGAAAGTAGTGATTTATGTACAATGTAAATTTGGAGTTTTGATTCAAGTTTGAGGCAACCTAATTTTATAAACATAATGATTCTCAAAAGTTTTAATAATTTATTAGTGTATTTATGTTTGTATTAGTGTGTTTGCACTTGCATGTCTGTGTTTGTATAACAAGTAGTGATTTTTATATAAAAATTAAAGTACTATAGAGCAATGCAATATATATATTTTAAGACTGAGAAGCAGATGTACAGAAAGGTTACAGTTGATAAAGCAATGTGAAAATATAAACTCTTAAACCAATAAAGAGAAGTTTCAAATGGTATGTGTTGTGAGAGCGACAATGGTTGTGTATACCACATGAAATTGTATGCAGGCAGAGAAACAAATCCTGATTGTTACCTATGTTTTGGTTCTCATGCTGTGGAGTCAGTAGTTTTGCCATATCTTGCATAACATTAAGTTCAAGTCTATAGCTATAAATGAATTATATGAAAATTAATTATATATATGTTGGACAATAAATATAACAAAATAGCATCACTGGTGTGCATAAGGAATATAAACATCACTGATATACACAAAAATATAAAATGAAGAGATGAAAGTCATTTTATCAGTGATATAGACAGTAGCCTACAATTTCTAATTTTGGATAAACAAAAAACTAATTGCTATGATGACAAATTCATATCCACTTTTTGGAAATTATTTGTTTTATATCCGTTATTAAGATGAATTTTTCTCTTATATACACCTTGAGATTTTTTAACTTTTGGGGTACAAGATAAAAAATAGGAATTCTTATATGACTAAATTCTGTAGATTCTGAAGCTATGAATTATCTCAGATAATGTATATGATTTGAGTGAGAATTTTGTGAGGAATACAAAAAAAAAATATCAATGAAGATGTAATTTAAACTTAATGATAAATTAGAAAATATGAACAAACAATAAAGTAATAATTATTTTGGATGTTGAAATATTCTTTTCTTACTTTTTTAATGGTAACCACTGATTTGTCTTAGCCTTATGATTTTTTTTAGTTGTTCTATTTTCTATTAATATATAGCATTTTGCTCTAACATTATTAAACCTAAAGTTATTGTGAAAATTATGTCCAAGTCAGTTTTTTTTTAATTCAATATATTGCCCTGATATAGTTAAAATCTGACATTTTCTTTATAATAATTACAATATTTAAGAAGATTTTAATACCATATCAATTGTGACAGATGACATAATAGGTGCTGTTGTATTTATATGTTGGAGTATTTCCAACATCTAATATTAAATACTGAATGTCTTTAAAAAATTTCAATATTATTTCAATTTTTAATTACATTCAAGTGTTAGTTACTAACCTGAATTTCATCATTAATAGTTGATTGTAATTGAAAATTTAAATAAAGTTATTTTTTTAAATATATTTAAAATTTAATATTAGATGATGAAAATAATCCAACATATAAATAAAATATCCTCAAAACAGTCAAATAATAAAAGTTCTTTCTTCTCTAGATTATGATCAATATTATTAAATTTCATTTTAAAAAATAAAAGATAAATAAATAAATTAAAAGTTTATGCATGTATTTATTTATGTTTTAAATAATAATTAACCAGTAAGTGTGTAAAAATCATGACAAATCCTTTATAAACAAGCACCAATCATATTTCATTTATTTCAAAAACTTTGCATGAAAACTAGAGTAGATGGAAAGAAACAACAGAATAATGCATATGGATCACTTCAGAATTTCTGCTAAATTTGAAGATCAATTAAAGGATCCTCAAAGAAATTACTTTTTACAAAATCCTATGCTAAAATCACTTACGGTAACTATAAAACAGCAATGTAAAGTGATATAACTACCATATGTTTATGAAAATAGCCAAGCGGAATTTTCTAATGAATCTGAAAGAGTATGATGTTAACGATATTTTTATTCTTATAATATATGTGTAATAACAACTTTCTTAATTAACTTACAATGGTTACTATTGGTATTTGATACCACTATCAATTTTCAAATGCATTATTTACATATTTTTTTAATTTGGCAGGTGTTTTTCCAGTACCTTCTTAAGTATGCATTTATTCTGCAAAAAGGAAATTAGTTCCAATATATCTAGTTTTAATTGTTTACCTCCCCTTCCTGCTTTAGTGTTATCTCATATTGATTATAATCTAGATGACTATACATTTAAATCTTCTTTTGCAAATAATGCTACTTCTTACTACTTTTTAAGACAAATATAATAAACTTGTTGTAACTAATGGCAACAATAATATGAAGCAAATTTATTTCATTACAAAAATAATTATAAAAAAGCAATCAACTGATTATCCAAAGGCTAACAACTGAATGCAGTTAAAAGTAGTTGTCTTTCATTTTCTGGCAAATGTTTTAAATTTATTTAACAAATAATTTAATATTTATTGTAAATAATGCTTATAAATATCAAATTTGATATATATATATATATATATATATAACATATATATATTTATATATATATATATATATATATATATATATATATATATATATATATAATATCTGCTAAACCCTATTTATGAGACCATGTTTGTTCAACAAAATGTAATACTCAGAGTAACTACTTAATACATTAAAATTATTATACAACAAAAACTATCTTTTAATTTTATTCAAATGGTTTTAATTATTATCAGCCTCAAATATTATGAGCACAAGTCAGAAAACACTACTATGTTTGCATAGCACATATGGAATTATTCCAAGCCAAAATAAATTACCAAACAAGATTTAATATCAATTTCCTGTATTGTTATGAAAGAGATCAAACTAATTGTTATTAGCTATATTTCCTGATCTCTTCGTATGAACATCTCTATAATGGCCTGCAAAGATCATCCTAAACAAAGCATATATGAAAGGTTTAATTTAAACTTACCTTTAGTGCCACCCTCCAAGAGGAAATATTCCTTTTTAGAAAAAATACATTGCTACAGATCATTTAGAAATACAGATTTAAAATTTCCAATAATGTAAACCTGATAATATATGTTTGCTCAGTACTCTTTGAATACTCAGGATATTCAGAGAAAAAGGAATGTGGTTAATAAAACTAAACATAATAATTCAAATTTGTGTGGAGTGAGATATAAAGATAACTATTCATTTACTAAAATTGGTTATTACTTAACATAATTTTTTAATCCCAAATTCCATCATCAATATTTTAAACAGAAAACCAATTAAACTAATACATAGAAAACTAAATAAATTATGTATTCATCTAATATAAATAAAAAAACCTTCTCCTCCAGATTTATTTAACATATAAAAATATATGTCTATAGATATGTGTACACACATCTATTTGACAATGATTTAAAGAGGCAAAAAATCACCTGATTAAATATTTTAAATATAAATGTATTTTCCTTCAAATTTTAGAATATACATATATATATATATATATATATATATATATATTCTATAAATTTGAATAAATATATATATATATATATATATATATATTATTTGCCAACATGTCTATAATAAAAAATAAATATACAACTTTAATTCCTGGATGTACAGTGTAAATTACAATGGTAAATACACATTGGTGATGATATATATTAGAATATAAAAGAAAATACACATAAGTAACTTTGATTTGATTATTCTTTTGTATTTCTTTTCCCAAAGAGGACAGGCTTAGGTTTTCCAATATGTTCTCTATGTGCACCTTAGAAATTAACAGGGTTTCTAAGGATTCACAGATTTTCTTTTCTTTTTTATTTTAAACTTTCCTCATCATTTCTCAATATACAGATTGGGTTTTAAAGGAAGTTGAGAACAGGATCACATGGTGATGATGACAAGAGGAATGTGATTATACTATAATGTATTTATTTCATATTATTTGCTTTGAGCCATTTATTCATCTGCATTGTAGCCATTAAATAGTTTAAATGTCAAGCAATAATACATTTTACTGTCTGAGGTTGATTACTATAATCAATTTATAGCTTCAAGATCTACAGTTTTTTAGGGATGGCTTTAACACAGACCTTCTTAAATTTCTTTAAAATGTCATGGACACACTTTCCAAATATGACTTGCCATTTTGTCTAAAGAAAATTATTCTCTCTTGAACGAAATATTTTACAAAACCTACACTGAATTCTACTTCAATTAACTTTTCTCTGTTCCAACATGAAAAAAAATCATTCTATATATCATTAGCCTATATTTTATAGTCACATGAAAAAGAACATCCAAGAAACCCAATGAATGTGTTTTTATCAATTTAATCAACAGAAAAGTTTTCTTTAATTAATCAATAACAAAAATGGTTTCAGACAAATTATTTAATTGTTGCTTGCTTCTTTAATTAAAAACAAGAAAAAACTATAGATAAGTAAAAATTCTTTAATTTTTGTTTCATTTTTAAAGTAGAGTGTTTTTTTTTTCTGATTAAAAAAAACCCAAAATAACAAATTTAATTTTTAATCATAGACTGATTAAAACAAATAGAAAAATACATTTTTTTTCTATAAACAGACAAAAAATAAGAAAATTATGACTGCTATTACTGTAAATCAGTGGTCTTCAACCCTTGGTCCGCGGACCGATGCCGGGCCGCAGAAGTTTTTTACTGGTCCACGGTAGACTGGCAAGAAAAGTTAGTAATAACAGAATAATAAGAATTTAAACTTTTAATTAAGTTAATATAAACAATTTTTATTTATTTTTTCATCTCATTTTTACCCAATTAAAAAAAAAGAAACAGAACGAAAACAAAATCTAATCAATCATACATAAATTAATTTTTTTTTATAGTTATCACAGATGTTTATGGGGGGAGGGGATAAAATTAAATTTTTTATTACTTTTCTGAAAAAATTCAAAATTAAAAGTTTTTTTTATTATACAAACTCCATATATATATATATATAACATCATCTAAGGCTAAGCACTTTACATCTTTAAGAAAATTTATCTATAGACTTCTGCCTGTCTGTAAAACCTTATCCTTATTTTTATCAGTCCACAGGTGTGAAAAGGTTGAAGACCACTGCTTTAAATAATAGTTTATTCCTATTATATGTATATGTATATAGATCTACAGATATAACTTTATATTATTTTAAATTCTCAATTTGATTCATTAAGCAAAATCCACTTAAACAACAACCACAAAAATATATGGACATTTATGAATACATAACTTTATGGGCAGTGCAAGGTGTAACAACTTTGAGATGGAGCTTGATCATCATCATCCCTGGTGCAATATTTTAGAAGCATTATGAGATATGTATTATAATTGGAATGTCACAAAACTGCATTGTAGCTGTTGTAGATTCAATTGATTTCAACTTTGTTTCTTTCTAGAATTCAAATTGATACTCAATTTTATAATTGAACATTTCTGCGAAAGCCAAGTGAAAACCTCATTTAATATGCTCGAGTAATAGTTTTATTAGAGTTTTTAACTCTTCTAATATGTATCTTAATTTTTTAATATAAATATTGGTTACTCTCATTGTGACATCTGTTTTACTTTTAATTCTATTTTAGTATAGTAATTTGAGAATATTCAGCAATATTTTTTTCATATTCAAATTAAGCTTTTTTGTATCTTTAAATATTCTTCATCAGTGATCACTTAAGTTGCTTTTTTATAGATATTCTTTTACATCTTCAGAAGCCTGCAGTAAATTTTATTGATATTTTACTTTTTTATTAATCCCAATTAGAAATCAGACCATTGAAACTATGTTACTATTGTTCAATATTTTTTTTAACTTGACATAATGTAAATTTATCTTAAGCAACAAATTACTATGGATTTATTATTTGCTTGAAGGTTGGTGATGATGGTAAATTAGATATGATAATATGTTGGACTATTTCCATCATCTATCTATCATTAAATGTTGAATGTATAGAAAAATTTAAACTTTATTTAAACTTTTCAAATATAAACAACTTGTTAGTAATAATGCATAAATAGGTCTAATTATTAACCCGTATTGTCTATTTGTGTGTTATTACTAACAGGTTATTTGTAATTGAAAAGTTTAAGTAAAATTTAAAATTTCTATAGATTCAACATTTAATGATAGATGATAGAAATTGTCCAACACATTATCATAATTATTGATTTATAGTTCTGACTAAAATATAGCATGCAATTCTATTAAGTTGATCATTATTTACCAACTTGCACATATAAAAAATCATGTATTAAACTGAGAAAACTAAGACCAAGAAATACTTTATTACTTAGATGATGGTATTTAAGTAAAAAAATTCAGTTCAATTTTAATTCACAATGTTGCACAATGTGCCCTAGTAAATTGATAATTGGTTATCTTCATTATTTGTGCAGCACCTTGTACAAAAATTTGAAGGCATTAGTGTGAGGATTACAGTTTAGTTATGAAATGCAACAGTGTGTTGTGTATCATAATCCAGATAGATCAATATGTTGTTGTTACTACTACTACTACTACTACTACTACTACTACTACTACTACTACTACTACTACTACTACTACTACTACTACTACTACTACTACTACTACTACTACTACTACTACTACTATATTTTGACATGTTAACATTTTTTAAAAAATTGTGATGACTAACTAAACATATTGCTACAATTCAGAGATAGCACTGTGGGTAATTAGGAGAAAAAATCTGTTATCTTGTTACTGAGACACCTAACAAGCTAAGATTACTGAAACAAAAAATTGCATTACATGCATAGCAACCAATTATAAAATGTAGTATTATGAAATATCATTACTTAAACATAAAAATGACTTTTATTAATTAACAAAAACTTTATATATATATCTTAACACTTAAACTTGATATTCATTCATACTAATAAAAATATAGTATTTTATCATTTTGTTCTGTCTGTACTCAATTTAATTAGATTTCCTTATATTTTTTTTTTCAAAACAATGTTTTATTTTATTTTTTCGTTTTTATGATTGGTTTTAAAACATTCAAAAACTATAAATGCTTCTATTTTTATTTAAGTAATCGCATTAAAACTTTTTTATATATATTATAATAAATTCTGTCCACTAACGGCAGCAGTAAATTACACTGAGAACTACATGGAAACAACTAACAAACTTTTTTAATAGCTAGCAAATGTCTTTTTATTACTCAAACATACGACTTATTGATTTTTTTTTATGTAATCAAACCTGTTTTTTTATGTATAAAAAATATATGCACATTCATATATATATATATTAAAACAAAGATTTTTAGAAAAAAAAAATAGTATAATCGGGAACAATTATGTTGAATATTAAAATCTATAAATATATCCGACTTCTTGCAAAATTATATTTGCCTTCTAGTGGTAAAATGTAAAATCACGAGTTTAAGTTCATGTACTGAGTTAATTATTTACGTAATGTTTTAAGATTCATATATATGTATAAGTGATTAATGATAAAGGTTTTTAATTACTATTTCTTTCTTTTAAACTTTTATAGTTTGGTTGCTTGAGTTTGAATTCGGTCATCTGTATTCTTAAGTTGTTATGATGCATGCATTGTACAATCGTTTACGACAAAGTTGTTAAAAAAGAGAATAAATATAAATTTCTTTATAAATTTTGTCAATTTTGAATGTTGACGTTGGTATATGAGTTTTGGTATGTGTTCATTTTATATATAAGTAATTAAATATTTTTTTATGTAATAATGTTCGTGGGTATTATTGGTTCCTTTCGGAAATCATCTTTTATGTGGATTACTTTTACTATATATATATAGTCTATAGTGGCTTATATATCAAGAAGGTCGGTGTGTTGAATTATAACATTTTGAGAGATGAGGGGATTTAATGGTTTATGTGGGTATATAAGAAATAATATTGCATATATATATATATTCTAATTTTCTGATGATGAATGAATTTATAGTATTATTTGCAGGAGCTTCTGTGTAAAAATATAATAGCTAAATAGCTGACATTTCAGTTGAGTAACAAATACTATCCTCAGAGCATTCTTTTTTTCAAATCATAAGAAAGTGTGTAATGAGATTTAAAATCGTTATTTTCTACTCATTCTCAAATTCTATTGGTTGAAAAGTTTTAAAAAATATTTCATCCTCCAATAACTTTTTTTTCCAAATAATGTTAATTTTTTTCTATTCACACTTTTCATTTATGCTCCTAGGCCTATTAAAAATCTTTGTAACTTCCTTAAGTAGTCTTTGATCATGTTGTTTAATTTTTGACAGATTATACATTATATTAAAATTGATGACGTGATGAATTAATTTAATGTGTGAATAAATGACTGATAAATTGGATTTTTCTTTAATTGTTAAAATATGTTCTTCTTTTTTTATATTTATTCCATGATAGCAGAATTGTCTTAATTTCTGAAAAATACTATATATGTATTGTGTGTGACTGTATAAACTTTGATGATGTTTAATACTTTCCGCTTAATCATAATGGTATATTTAACTTTTGGAATCATAAAAATTGCTTTTTGATGATCAGTTGATAATTTTTAAAAATAAAAAATATGAATTAAATTTGTAAATATATGTCATCTTTTTTATTATTGGTAAAACCTGAAAAACAATACAAACATGTTTGCAGTTCATAAAAGTATGTGTTCATATGTCCAAACTGGATTATCTTATAGATTATTCTATGACTTTATGCACCATCTAAAAATATTTAAAAATCAGTACCTTTCCAACCCAATAAACAATAACTAATATTTATCCTACTATATATTATGTTACTAACTCTCTATGTAGTAAACTAGATGTATGAAAAGTGTTTAATTTTAAATGCCACTTGAAAAAATGTTCGCATTTTTACCCTTGTATGGTGAGTTCAAATATTACAGACTGAGAATTTTATTTTATATCTTTCTTAGAAGTATGCTTATATATTTTACAGTGAAAAAAATATCTTTGACTATATTGTTTCTTTAGTAAGGGATTTTATAATTTTAAGAATTAAAAGAATCAAATTAACACTAAATAAAAAAAAAGAACAACCTCGTTTTGGGTAATCAGAAAAAGATATTGTTTTGGTCGACGTTTTTCTAAAAAAAGGAGGATTCAAAATAAAACTTTTGATTATTCAACATCCACTCCATGAAACTTGTGATAGATCTTTGTGGTCGAAAATCAAAATCAACAAAACATCAAAAGCAAAACTATAAAACAACATAGAAAGCTGGAAAAACAAAGGAAACTTAATTCAACCATTTGAAAATTTCAAACTAGAAAATCCAGACAAATTTTAAATCCATTCACCGTTTCAAAAATATCTTGAAATCCCTAACTGAAGAATCATGTCAATTCTAACCTGAGATTCTCAAGAGAAGAACAACACCTAGCCACCCAATAAATTCAAAGACTATATTTAAATAATCCAATAAATATACAAATAACAATGTATAGCTAAGTATAATGTAACTTTGTAGGGAAGAGACTGTCAACTATGGATCTATAACTGCACAAAATAAAAAAATAATATTCAACATAAATTGGCAGATTTCCACCTACACTATTGATTGCATCGAATGCACTTCTCAGTTATTAGGATTCCATCTCGCCCATTCGAGGAATACTATATAAAATGTGAAATTCAAAGCATTAGATTCCTAAAGTATTTAAACACAACTAACTGAATTAGGAATTATAAAATGGGGACATTCTCAATATTCACAAGAGTTTTTTTCTTGGACTTGTTCATGCATATATATATATATACTTGGATATTTTAAAAAGAGAAGGGAGGGCACTACCATTTAAATTTTTTAATTGAAAATAAAATATAGGTCTAGATAACATTTGCTTGTGGATGACATCATCATGAAAGATGAAAGTGATAATGATATCATCATGAAAGATGAAGGTAAGAGTCTATTTTGTAAAACATTATTTGCCTTTACTAATATAAGAACAACATTATTTATTATTTCTTTATTTGTACTAATTTTATTTATTATTTTATTTATTTTTTGACAAGAGTGACTAAAACTCTTAGGGTAAATGAGCTTTACTATTATTACTGAAACAAATAATGGCAGGAGGGTGGGGTCTTAAAATCATGATTAATGTACATATGTTTTCTTTTTGGGATATAATTTCAAGGACTCTAAACTAGAATTTCTGTTAAATTAATACATTAAAAATGGAAGCTTTGAAAGAATCACTGCAACCCATCACACACCATAATTTAATATATGAAACACTTTAAAAGAACATAGAAAGGTAGCAATAGCAGTACATTGTGCCACTTAAAATATTAAATATCATAGCACTATTACAACTTACATTGGTGAAATAGTTAAAAATAATGTAGCATTTATTATAAATATGTGGAAAGTGCTCTATCCATTGCATAAGACAATAATTCTTTTCACAAAGAACAATCTAAAATTTATTATGCTTCTTTTCTTATGCAGAGAGAAGTCTGCAATGCATAGGAAAAAAACAGACATATCTTTTAAGATTAAGTGGACCTACTATGGATAGAAGATATTGCATTAAAGTTTGAGTTCAAATATTCCATGTATCTTTAGCACAGTAATGTCTTTATTATATCATTCCATGACTTAAATTGTTGTCAAAGTTAAAATTAAGAGAGATTTTAGACTTATCAATTAATAATGCCAATCAACTTTAAAAATATAAGGAAATAAATTTTATGATTGACTTAAATTACTCATTCTCCTATTCTAATCATCTTATACTTTTTCTATGTAAAAAAAAAGGCAAGATATATGAAGGATTGTCTTATGCTTTGGTTAGAGGATATTTCAATTATCTGTAATAAATATTGCATCATGATTTAATTTTTAACATTACATGTATATTAAAATACAGTGAAGTCTTATCTCTATGCTTGTTTTTTATTTACCCACAACAGCTACAATGTAGTATAGTAAAATAAATGCTACAACCATTATCTCACACAGCTCCCGAGAAAGTATTTATTTTATATAACAATCATTTCAAATTTCATTTTTTATTAAAAGTATTATTTACAATGAATATTAAAATATTTATACTAAAAAATTAAAAATATTTGCAATACAAAGTGCAGAAATAAAGAAATAAAATTAGTTTTGTTTAACTGAATTCAGTTGAATACTTTCTGACAATAATTTATTGTAATGAAATACATCTTTTTTATTATTGTAATAATTAGTTGCTATAAGTTGTATAATATTTCTTTTAAGAAGTAGAAAAAATATTGTGATCATTTGATGAAGAAAGTTTATAGCTGTTTAGACTACAGGATGGGCATAAATTTTAAACTATGTGAACTAAATTCAAACTATTTTTTTTTTTTTGCAAAATAAAGATATACTTAAGAATGTACCAAGACAAACATTTATTCCATTTAATATATATATATATATAAGGCATATTGCAGCTTAATAAAGTGTTAATAATGAATATTATTATGTAATATAATCTCGTATGACAAATGCATAATATTCACCATCAATATTCCTAATATTCAAAAAACAAAAAATAACAATTGTAAGTTAAGTGTTCACAAAATCATATGTTTAACAATGCTGAATATTTTTTACTTGGCTCACCTACACTGCTTCAGAAACCCTTGAATTTAGATTCTGGTCCTCCACTCTACTAATATCATTAAGCATCTTGGACTATTGGCCCACTACTCTCACAATTTCAGTCACTAAACAGTTACATTTTTACTTTCAGAATCATTAGAATACATGGCTTGATACTTTTGAAAAAATGTAGTAGCACTGCCAACAATTTACATATCTGTTTTATGTAATTTATGTAATATTAGCATTTCTTAATGCAAATTAGACAGGACTGCTTTTATTAGTCTTTTCATTTTGAAATAATCTGAAGAGATCAGTATTCTTATGATAGAAGAAAATGTCCAGAAGACCTTTATTTCCATCTGGTCTAAATTTAACACCAAAATTTTGAAATAAAAAAATATGATTTTTTGCTTATTTATAAAATATTTTTCATTATTTTTACACACTAATTGGTTGATTACTATTTAAAACAAATATGCATGTAAACTCTCAATGTTTTTATATATTTTTTTATTTTTAGACATAGAAGTTAATAAATTGGCTGCAATATAAAGAAAATGCACCATTTATTATGTCATCATCTCTCAGAATTGATATGATATTAAAATCTTTTCAAATATTGTAATTATTTTAGAGCAAATAATAATTTTTTAAACAATTTGATAGAATTCTCATATATCTACTTTCATTCATTTGTACCTATTCAAAAATTAATTTAAAATAATTTGTTCATTTTCTGAAAGAATATATACACTAACTTAATTGATGCTGTTTAGATATATTGTTCTTATTTATATATTAGTTTTTAAATATTTAAAATGGTTACTGTGAATTTTTAAAATATTATTTGTTTATAAAATTAAATTTAAAAAAAATCAACTCTAATTTATTGAGTTTTAGTATAAAATAAAGATTTTAAATAGAAATGGAAAATTGAGCATTTTCAAAACCTTTCACCAGGTGGCACAAAAGAAAATATCAGAATTCAATCAGCAATCAGTTAAGAATATGTTTATTCAGTTTTACATCATAATAATAATAATCAACTAGTTTATGGCTCAGATATTCTTACTCTGGATATAATAATTGTCTTCATATACTATATACCTTCAGGTTCAGAGTCCATTTGTCTATAATTCTACTAACTTGCTCAGAGAATCCTCACATCACAAGCAATTCTGTACAAAGTAAAGAATACATGTTTTAGTTTCTAGCACTTACCCAAGTAATACACTTTAATTTTTTTCATCTACCAGACATTAAAATGTGCATCTGCAAGATCTACTGATTCACACAGCCTATGTTTTCTTATAACTACATCTGATATGACAACATACCTACCATGAAATCTTGTTGGGTATTTATAAATAAGTTGATTTTGTAAGTAATTTAGTCCTAATATAACATTATAAATCTTGCATTAATAGAGCCATCTTACTTCAAAAACTAACTTGATTTACAATCTATATAGAACTAGCCATTTTATTACATGACTATTGCTTATATTACTTCTGATTGACACTTTGATGATTATTTAACTTATGCTACTTTGCACAGATCATTATATTTATAAGTAGAGTAAATTAAAGAGAAAAATATAGCAATGCATTAGATGCAACAGTGCTGTAGATTTGTGTTTTTCTATAATAATAATTGAGTAGGTTAATTGGTTGAGTTTATAAGAAGTTTGAGAGCTGAAGATGAAAAGCTGGAATTTATGCATCAGCATCTAACATTTTATCAGTGCAATAAATCATGCAGTATGAAGATAAGTTAAACAATGTTTGCATTGGAATGGGATATTTTAAATTGACTTACCATAATCTGTAATTGTAACTAGTGAAATATCATACTTTATGATATGGAATTGAAGTGGAAGTAACTGCAGCTCTCATTGGGCTACATGTAACCAATAGACAACCTCAATAGACTTTGATAAGAAATAGAATGATACCATCTATTTCTTTAGTTCTGATTGTTTGTAAATCCAGTTTGTCAACAATATCATAAATCAAGGAGTGAAATCTATTTTAATTTCATTTATGCACCATTTAACTCTTTTAGAAATCATAACTTAACTAGTTCATTATTAGTTAAGCATAGATCCATGTAAGTTTCAGTTACTTACACTTCAATTTCATATTGCAACATATGATAACTCATTGGTTATATTTATTTTAAAAAAATATGTTTCATTGACTATTTGGGAGGGTTTAAACTAAAGCACTGTTTTGATTCTTCAAATAAATAAATTGTGATTTCAGGGCTTTCACCTGTGCATAAATTAAATTAAAATAGATTTCATTTTTGATTTATAATACCGTCAGTGAACTAAGATAAGTAGGTGGGTGGTCATTCCATTTGTTTCCACAGTTTATTGATATTTGACTATTGGTTAAATATAGTCCAGTGGAAGTTGCAGTTACTTCATATTTATAGGTAAATATATTTTCCAGCTTATTTTTGATTTCTATCAATGCATCTCTTATATTAACGTCATTATATTGCAAACATCCACCAATATAATAATTAAGATCACCATCGTTCAATATGCAGCATTTTTTAACAATCTTCAATTTTCAGGACATCTAAATATAAACACATTGAACAACTCAACTAAGAATAATATTTCCATAGTGTAATTTTCACTATATGACTCTCATAAGAGATAGAGACTGGCTTTTGTCTGCTTTTAACATCTCCACACTCTAAATGATTTTAACCCTTTGTGAAGATATTGAAAGCAGATAGAGACCAATCCCTCCCTACCTTGTGTAAGAGTGGAGAAGTAAAAATTACACCAAGCTGATAGAAATCAGTCCTTATCTTGTGTGAGAGGAGTGTATTAAAAATTATACTATAAAGAGGCAAAATTCTTTTACAGTAGCACCACTTAGTGCAAGCCAGAATAATCAAAGGATGCATCAATTGATTACTCTGGCTTGTACTGAGTGGCGCTACTGTAACGAAAGTTTTGTCTCTGTGAAAATAGCTTGTATAAGCATAAAGAATGGTATCGTGTTATGAAAATTATACTATAGAAATATTATTCATTATTGGATAATGTCAAGTCTAATGAATGACTAATGAAAATTATTACTATTAAACAATTTATCTGCAAGTTTTTTCCCACATATATAACATCTATTTATAGATATACTTAAACCTTTCTGAAACATATAAATAAAGGCATCTGAAAAAGACAAACGATATATGTGTGCGTGTGAAAGAGATTGAATATATATATATAAGAGTTGATTAAAAAATATAATTACACTTCTATTTTTGAGTTTAAATACTATATATAGTACGCGAGCTACTGCATTTTTTTAAAACTTTTAGTAACTACCTTTATCTCACTACATACTTTAAGAAAATAATATGCTAATGTGACATTTTTGAACGAATATCAGTTCTTTCATATTTAAATTTATTCGAAATACATAATAAAATAAAACAAAATCTTCATTTATTATTTCCCCCTCCCCCAAATTAAGTATAGATATTTTAAACAATTTAATTGTTTGTTTTTATTCAGAGATTGTAATAAACAATCTAATTAAATATTTTCATTAATATGGAAAACAAAGTTTGCATGTTAATTATAAAATGATATAAATACTATTTACTTAAAAAAACACAATAAAAATAATAATTAACTAAATATATACTGCACAAAAAAAGACGTTTTATATCTGTATTTAAATAAGTTTATTACTTATCACATCGTAAAATAGACTGTTTGCTTGCATATAATGAAATGTGCAGGCTTGCATGATTTTTTATGGGCATTTATAATTCCCTGTTCGTCACCAAATTAGTGATTAGATTTTTAGGCTCAGTTACATTTCCATTTGCAGAAAACAAACATTCTATTTATATTGTAACTACGTAAATTGGGTCATCATCATCATTATTGATCGATTGCAGGATGAAGGTCTATCCAAGTTCAATTCATCTTCTCCAGTCTTTAGCCTCTTTTTTCTACATTGTTTTCTTATTTCAACCACCCATCTCACACATAATCTTCTTCTAGGTCTTACAATTTCTTGGAATCCAGTTTAAGATTTCAACTATCAAAAATAACGTAAGGCTAGATAAATTATTTATGTTAAGTCAAATAAATAGAATTAACGATATTAATTTTGTCGTGTATCAGCTTTAGAATGAGTAAAATAAAAAAATAGATAAAAGATAAACTATTTTGACCAAATTCTACAGAATTTACTAATTTAGATACAACATATAAAAACTGTGACTTAATAATTAGTCTTCAGAAAACTCAAGTTCTTTATTAACTAAACATGGAAGACAAAACCTTAACAGTAGGAAGATGGACTTTGAAGTTGATATGCAATACAGACTCCGATGTGCTGCAGTGCTGATAATAAGTTAAAAGACAGAATATTTCATAGAAGAAAAATATGTAAAGCTATTATTTTATCTTATGGAAGTGAGATTTGGATATCCTGTCAACATATAGTGCAAAGATATTAAAAAAGATTCACTAACAATACTATATAATGAGCATGTTAATAACTCTTAACAAGCTTTTCAGAATGCCTCTATGCTCAGACCATATTTATCAGTGAAGGACTAGGATATTCACACTTTGGATTTAAAATACCAGGTCAAGCCTAGCATGTTATCTAATGGTAAAATGGTCAGAGGATGGATATTCTGAAAAGCTTATAAAGAGCTATTGGCATGCTCATTACATAACATTTGTAATACAAGCTTATTTAATTAAATATAAATCTAATGTTTGAATGTCCTAGCACCTCATTGATGAAATCCAGCAGCTAGAAACAAGTCTGAGTATAGGGATATTCTTAAAA
Source organism: Epiperipatus broadwayi (assembly GCA_028023455.1). Taxonomy (NCBI): domain Eukaryota; kingdom Metazoa; phylum Onychophora; class Udeonychophora; order Euonychophora; family Peripatidae; genus Epiperipatus; species Epiperipatus broadwayi. The sequence goes on along the minus strand of JAQFVV010000354.1, from coordinate 806,009 downwards.
GCTTGTTAAGAGCTATTGGCCTGCTCCTTATATAAAATTTGTAATACAAGTTTATTCCTTGCAACTAACAATATCCCATAAATTTTTAGAAATGCATTAGCAAGTGCATAAAATCAATGAGTATGTTTTTCAATGTTCAATATGGAATCCCCTATTGTAAAATCACTCTTCTTTGGATTGGTCTAAAGGAAATGAATAATATAAGACTTCCTATAGTACTAATTTATTGTAAATCAGAACATGCTTTTTGCAGGACAGTATGATGTGCTTACATTATAAGAATTATCTCAAAGACATTCTAAAGAGATGTGATGTCATTGAGAAGACAGAGAAAAATATTTACAGTACATTAAAGAACTACAATTAGACAAAGTATTAATGTATTTGAAAATTAAAAGCATTCTGCAGAAATTTCATTTACTGATTGCAGATTGGTTTGTTTTGTCATTGCAAAATTCATCTCTAGAGCAGATTCTTCTTGCTTTGGAGATGAAATGGCCTACTTTTTAAGGTTAGCTATATATATTATATATGTATACTGACAAATATGTCTGTTTATTATTAATAATTTTTAAAACTATAACATGACATAAGGATGATTCTTAGATTCAGTTAGAATTATGCCTGTGTATATAAAATTTGAATATATGTTAATACAAGGATTTCATGGGTTGCCTATATAAAAAATATATGTTGCAGGTTCATCATTGTATATTAATATTTAATTTTTTTTATTTTTTGATATTTAAAAATTTTGCAATGTATTTTTTTGTATTTGAATTTAAAACCTGATAATTAAAAAATGTTCCTGTATTTTCAGAATTTGAAATAAAATTTGCATGCATTTATAATATTTTGTATTTATGAAAACAATATTTTAAAATAAGCAAATGTTATTTTTACTAATCAAAAACGAATAAGATTTAATCCTTAATTTATTTTTATTTTTATTTTAATTGATTAGAAACACTTTTTAATGAATTAATTCTGAAATTCAGTAAAAACATTTAAAAAATGTGCATCACTAAAAACATAATACTTCAGCACTAAGACAGATTTAGTTGTTCTCCCTGGTATGCCTTTTTACAAGCTTTCAACTATTGATCTTAGCATTAAACAGTTATTCTACAACAGAATTCAATAAATTGGATTTGATTTGGTATATGTTTGCAAATAGAAAAAAAAAATAAAAAATTATATCTGAACTTTGCAAATATTGAAGAAATGACTTTTTAATGGCTGCATAAGATGCTTTCATCATTGAACATTTTGCAGAGCAGAATGACTTTCAGAAAATGAATGAAATCTTTTTAATTGAAATTTGTATTTAAAATGTGAATGAATAAATATTAATCTGTGATATACCTATCAAATTCTGCTTTAAAGTTTTGAAATTATTTTTAAAGTTTTAAAACATTTTAAATTATCTTAACACAATGTTAAAAATCATATATTATCCACCATTTTCATAAGAAGAGTGATTAAACTGCCATGGTTTTTTTTTGTTTACAATAGTCTAGTATTTTCTTCTATGTACAAAAATAATTGTGAATTTTAATAAATTTCACCAAAAATATTTTAGTTATTCCAAAAATGTTTTGAAAATAATGTTACAGTTAGCATAGAGACCACAAATTTTGATATGATCCACTCTAGATAGACATTATTGATTAACACTATGCCTTTATTAAACTACTCAATATATAAACCTTTAAACATATTAGAGATTAATGTATCATATTACTTTGAATTTAAGATGCACTTTTCATTTAAATTTTGAAGATGTAAAAATAGGGTGCAGGTTATGTGTAAAGTAAATATTGGAACATCGTATTTCTGCTGATCTCCCACTTTCCAATGATCACGTCTTAGCTTTATGCATAGTATTATAATCTTGATACCAGTTTATTCAGGAGTTTCTTACCCACATATTTCTGAAGTAATCCAATTGATATTTGATAGTAGCTGTGCAGAATCAAGTTGTATCTGGTCTTATTTTAATTGATAGTTTTTATTAACCATATCTTTGTGGAATTTGCAGTTTTGTAAAAAATCCCTGAAGAAATTATCAAAATACTTTCTTAAAAGTTTGCATTACTAATGCTTTAAATGGCACTGAAGATGATGTGCCCTAGGGGATTAGTGAAGATAAGAATTTAAATTATGAAAATGAAGTGTCTGAAAAATATTCACAATAAATTAGGTGGCTTATTGTAATTATATTATTTCATATTTAAGTAAATAAAAGTGTTTATTATTTTTAATACCTATTATAAAATCATTTTTGTATTTTTTTCCAATTTTCCAATTTTAAAATCATTCGAGAGTGGCTTAAATTCAAAGTAATATGGTATTTGTTTTTGAATTAAATACATGCACACATCTTAATTTTTTTTTCTCTGAGTAATATCTTTTTATAGAAGATCTTAATAACTTTCGTACCACCACCCCTTCTTCAATTACATAAATAAAAACATCTTCAACCACAAATGTCCCCAAAATGCATTTCATGTTGAACCAGAACTCATCAGTTATCTTAGGGTCATAATCTTTCACATATAATTTCATAATCTTTCATATATATCTTCACTATATGTTCAGTATTTATCATTAGTAAATTATTACATTTTGATTTATAAATGTTAAACTTCTTTCACATAAAACTTAGATGCCATCCATTCTCGATAAATATATTAATGATTATCATTAATCATTTACTAACTAGAGATTATCCCTATCCCACATATTACTCTATGTGTGTGTTTGTTTAATTAAACACACATATATTAATATTTAATTGATGTTTAAAGGTTTATGGCTAGGAATAATCTCTAATAAATAATTTGTGATAATCAACCATAATGTATTTAGAGTGGACTATGGGAAGGTAATGGGTGCAGTAAGGTTGAAACTTGTAATCAAAATGTAATAACTTACTATTTGATAATATATGATAAAGATAAATATGATTTATAGGGATGTGAGCTAAATGATGAGTGTTGATCTATCAGGAAATGCATCTTGGGGGCCATTTGTTTTTATTTATGTGGTTCATGAATGTGTGTTGGAGGAGAAGCTATTAAATATTTCTATAAAAGAAATTCTACTGAATGTTTATTTCATATAATAGCGTATTTGATTATAATGTCATCTCAAATTTAATATTCATAAATATAAAAATCCAAATGCAATTCCCATTCTACAACTGTCCCTAGACATGCCAGCAATAACCATAAAAGAAGGGAGGGTAATACTACTTACAAAGTGTCCTGTTATCTGGAATAGTAGAATGCATTTGAAAGGTTGAATAAAGTTTATTTTTTTAAAAAAACATTAAAAAATTTATATTAAGTGATGGAAATAGTCTAATACTAAATATATAATTGCTTTATAAATCTCAAATATAAACTGTAAAAGTGAAGAAATTTGGTGTAATAGAAGATAGAATATCTAAGGTTTATAACCCCTATTTATTTATAAATATAAATATGAAAATGGTTAAAAATATTGTATTTTCAGAATATATATATATATATATTCAGAAAACATTTCAATAATTGTAATTATCTTATTGTTTGTCAGTATTAATATGTTAAGTCAAAATATATAATAATATGAATATAGAAATAATTCAGTAAAATAAAAAAAAATTAAAGAATGGTTTTGATTTAAAAATAAAAAAAGCTTATTTATTTTAAAGTTAATAAATTTAATTAGATTGTTTCTGAATTTGGTTATTCTAGCTAACAGCGTAGGAAAATGAATTTGAAGTAGTCAATAAAGCTTGTTTATGAATATACAGAAAATGTTCATTTTAGTTAATCTGTGATTCAAAAAATAATGTGGAATTACTGAATAATGTTTTTATTGTTTGATCTACATGGTATCATAAGTTTAAAAAATATAAAGATATGGTTTCCAATCAATATTCCAATATTTACTAGCTGCCTATTAAATTCAGAAATGCTGTTTTGATAGACCAGATTTGTTGCAAGTCAAGTTTTTAGCAAGAAGTTGCTATAAATAAAAATGTCCAAAATTTGAAGATGTCTTACAGTGTAGGTGTAAATAAATATAGCTTTTGTACGAGTTGTAGCTACTCCTGTTAAGATATAGCCTAGTGGACCTTCCAAAGTGTTATCTCTATAATTTAAAGTCATTTATTTCTCATATGCTATCGAGTGAGTGCTAAATGCCTACCTTCCAAATCTCTTCACAAAATTATGAATGTGTAAATAATAGAATTTTAACTGTTGAAAAAGAACGCAATTTTAAAGCAAAAGAAAAAAAAATATTACCAATATAAAAAAAACAACTTTCAGAAAACAAGACTTAACATGAATTTGAATCTTTAAAAATGTCCTAATCAGTGCACACACAGAGCAAGATTAAACGTGCATCATTCAAAAAGACATACACAAACTGAAATTCAAATTCTAGAAGCCACGGTGAAAATGTTTGCATTTCTTTGTTTTAAGCAAGTTTTGTTATTTTTATCTCAAATTTAAGATATTTTAATTATTTTTTATTGCTTTATTTAATGTAATAGTTTATATATATGTGTGTGTTATTATAGAGTATTTTTAAAATAGTATATGTGATTTTTTTACTACGTGAATATTGTTTAAGTTGTTGCACATCAATTTAAAAATATTTTACTAGGAAGAGGGCCAATAGATTTATTCAGTATTTGGACTTAGATAATGCTCCTTTCATATCTTGTTCAATACTATTTTCTTTTTTTTATTCAAGCATACAACTTTTTTCATTTTATAAATTTTAATTACTTGTCATAAAAAATAAAAGTAAATTATCAGACATGCAAGTATGAAATTGGTGTAGATTACTTATGGAATGATTATTGTCCTATAATAAACGTTTTAGGTGGTGTTTATATAAAATCTTCAGTAGTAAATTCAAGTCATCATCATATTACCTTAAGGTTGATCGTTAAGGAGATGATTTGATGATTTAACATTCTTTTTATTTTATCTCTTATTAGTATTTTGAGTCTTACGAAGACACAATTCAGACTAACTATTTACTAATTTAAAATTCAATTTCACAAGTTACATAAAACTACAAAATGTTATTTTATTGAAACGTGCTTAACATATTAAAAAGTCAATTTTTTTAACGGTCTTTTAAGTTTATATATATATGTTATTACTAGCATAAAGCTTAAATTTACTTTCATGGTCTGTTACACCTTCTGTTCCCCCACAAATTAGCACAAATACATGTACACGCGCACCTTGCGCGCGTGCGTGTTTTTATATAATCATGAATATTATTGCAATTTATTTTAAATACTATTAAAATCTAATTTAGATATTAACAATTAATTAATTTACTGTTGAAAATAAAAATTATATCTAAACGCTAAACAAACAATACATTAGATATCGCTCGTAAAATAATCTCCTCGGGATTAATTCAGGCTTTACAAATTAATTGTAGCTGTGAGGATTAACAACGTTTATTTGTCATAATAAATTATCTCATATTCATTCCCTAGGGTCAACTGATACTTAATGGAAGATGAACTAAAATGTCAACAATAAATTGGAATATTTTTTTTTATTATTGAAATTGTTGCACACCTTTTGTAGATGGCATTAAGAAAGAAAATTATTTAATAGAGTAGAGAATGAATAGACTAAAAATACCGAGTTCAAATCCCTTTTATTACATATATAAAAAAACATTCAGTATAAGTAAATTAGTACTGCCTTAGAATTACATAATGTTTAGGAAATAGATTACATCTTATTATAAGTTTAGGCCATCCCTGTCCTATTAATATATATGTATATGTAATGGTCTAATAATATAATGTGTTAGATTGGCGTAATGTTTACATGGGTAAATCCAATAAGGATTTTGAGCATTGCATCGTCTTTCAATGAAGTAAGCAGTTGAATTGTTGGAAGGATAAAAAGATTGAAGCCTATCCATTAAATCTCTCTTATAATATATATATAATTAAGAGCATGCTAATTAGCTCTAAACAAGCTTTTTTATATATTTATGATAAATGCTTCTTCTAACAATTAACTTTTAGATAAATGCTTTGCTTGAGTTGATTTTTTGAATCTAATGTCCCAACTCCTCACTGAAGAGACCCATAGGTCAAAACCGGTCTGGGGATGGGGACAATCCAAGATAAAAATGATTTGAATGCCTTCTCTTGTAGTAGCATTTATCATAAATAAAAAAAGCTTGTTTAGAGCTAATTAGCATGCTCTTAATTTTACATATTTGTAAGTGCAAGCTATATATAAGTCATGTGACATCTGAATTTTTATTATATATATATATAGTGAAAGTTATTTCCATTTTGTAACTATAAGAAATATACTGACATATCGTTTGCAACTATCATAAATAATAATTTAGTCACTACAATCATGAGATAAATAAATTATCTCATTTCTAAACAAACGAAATAAAATGAAAATAATCACTGGCATCATTCTCTTAAGATTTAAAATATTCGCGATATTGGGAAGTCATTGTAACTAATAAAATGTACTAGTGATTGTAACCAGATAAATAAATATTAGTTATTGCAACTGAATAAAATTATAGTGAAATCAATGGAGTGCATTTCGTTTATCTCCAATAATATATTCTTTTCAACAAAGTTTATCAATAAGTAAGTGAAACACTCATAAACACTATTAAAAAATGTAAGAGATAAATATCTCTAATTGAATAAAAGGCATTATAAAATTTACCATAAACCAACATATATAAAATACATGAGTTTTGCTTTCCAAGTTGTAGGAATACCTACGCATTCTATTATAAACTCATTAAACAATAATATAATAATAAAAATACCTTGTCATATAAAATAATATTTTAACGAAATATATATACACTTGGGTCTCATTTTATGCGATGGATAGGTTCCACAGAAATCCCACATTTAAAAAATCGCACAAAAATAGACTTAACTTACCTTGAAAAAAGCAAAGCAACAAGGAAAAATTATTTTAAAATTGCATTAAAAAAAATGAGCAAATAAAATATGACTAATAAAAAATTTCAAATATTTGAAAAAAATTAATACAAGACAAACTTTTTTTACATTTTTTATTGACTACAGTATTTAATTTTACATTTTTTTTATACATATTTTAATTACTAACACTAGTGTTTGTTTGTAAACTGGTAAGAAATCAGATTCAATGTGATGTGATGTATTGTGGCTTCTCCTTAAACAAAGTCAAGAATCTCTCAGCAATTATGCCCAGAGAAACTTGTTAGCCACTTTATTTTTATTCATGATGTGATGTATAACTAGTGCCAGTTTCAGTCTTGTGCTGTGTTAATGGTTTTCTGTTTTTATATTAAAAAAAATGAGATTGCAATCAAAACAAAAAAATTATACATTATCATTAGAAGGATTATTTTCAGTTTATAAAATATTCATTTTTTATTTTAAAAATCTAAAAGATTATTTTTTTCTGTTATGTATAACAAAATATGTTTTAAAAGTTTAATTTTTTTGAATATTTATTGCAATATTTTTATATGTAAGTATAAATCTATTATTATATTTTTTACTCATTAGTATAAGTAGGTTACTTGCATAGAAGCCAACTTTATAACTATAGCTTCAGGTCATATTCACATTAGCTGCTAATATAATATTATATTTTTGAAAAAAAAAGTATTTCAAGTGAAAATAAGTTATTACTAATTTAAATTTCTTGATATCTACTAAATATGGTGAAATATAAAATATTAAGAAGAAACATGAATCACATAACTTCAAAATTGCATTAAAATAATCTGCATAAAACGAGATCCAGGTGTATTTTAAAAAACACCTTAGTTTTTTAACAGAATTCCTACTTTAGTGAGAAGTTTGTAGAATGAAGCATCCATACTAATTAAAGATATTTTCTTTCATAGTAAATAATAGCAAAAATGACTTTCCTCAAGTAAGCAATAAATAACAAAACAGTAACAAAAGTCTCATTCTAAATAAGTAAAGTTTGGATCAATTTTTAAAGCAATTGGCAAATGTAAGTTAGTTTATTTGAAAATTTAGTTTTAATAGCACATAATACTGATTAAATAAGTTGGTCATTGGATTTTGGTATCTGCAATTCCATTGGAAATAAAGCAATTCCTTTTTTTATTCTCATTTAATTTTTTTCAAAATTCACATAAAGATATCATTTTCAGTATTTTTTTAATTACAATTATGTTTGACAGTTCACAATGCAACACAACACATTTACTAAATGTGTTGCTATATCTGCAAACTATATTTCCTCTATAAAGTTTACTTTTTTTCTAAATTTCTTTAGTTCAATTTCCTCCTGTTTTTTTTCTTAGCAAAATGCAGAGAAAGCAAAGGCCATTTTAAAAGTTCTTTTGTATAAATGATAATGGGTTATTTGTGACTTGTCAATTTTATATTGAGTATTGCAACATATTTATTGAAGTTAATGTAAATTTAACATGTAAACATTAATAACTGGTAATAATAATTAATATAGCTGTTTATCTTCAAATCAAATTTTAAACAGTTTTTTTAGACTTTAATTTCTTTCTCCTAAAGGTGAAATAGTATAGTGAGAAGTAAAATAGTGCAATATCCAGCATGGTTTTATAAATTAATATAAAAGAAAATATATTCTGGTATCTTTCAAAGTATAATTGGTGCTTTTCTCAAGAACTGGATGAGCCACCAGGATGCACTGCAGAATCACCAAGAAGCCTGCAATTGATAATTTTTTTTTAATATTCACTAAAAATCGCTTAATTTTAGAAATGGTAACCCCTCCACTACCAGGCGGCGCTGCAGAACCACCAAGAAGCCTGCAATTGATTTTTTTTTTTAATATTCGCTAAAAATCGCTTAATTTTAGAAATGGTAACTCCCCCCCCCCCGCCACACGAGACAAATCGGTCAAAAGCGCTGAAATTGAAATGTATAATTGAAAAAAAAAACTATAATAAAAACCTACAAAATTAAACAAAAACATACTAAATGTCAAAGCGATTTAAAAAAGAATCACTCTTCAGTTATCTAACTAACAGATAATAATTCAAACCTCATAGTAACCTGTAATAGCATATTAGTTTATATCAAAAATTATTGCAAATAAAAAATTGTACATATATAAAATCAACAAAACAGAAATAAAATAATCAGAATAGAAAATTGAAATTTAAAACAAAAGTTGATTATAACATCTGAGGCAAATAATGTTTCTAAATCCCCCTCCCCTCCCGCACAAAGGGTTCAATGAAAAATAAGCAAAGTGCAAATTATGAATGCTATTTTTAAAATCCTATGAAATAAATGAGAAAAAAAATATAATAAAAGCCTACGACATTAAACAAAAACATACTAAATCTCAAAGCGATTTAAAAAGAAAAGTATTTATAAAATATAAAAATAACAGCACGAAAAATTACGGGAAATGTCTTAAAAATAATCAGTCTCAGTTATCTAAGTAACAGATATAATAATCTTTTATTAATAAAGGTTCTTTTTGAAAGTACATATTAAGTAATCAATGTTCCTATTAATCTATAATAGCGTCATTAGAGTTTAAATTCAGTAAATATGTTGCTCTATTACTAGTTTATATCAAAATTATTGCAAGTACTCAGATTAAGTCGCACATATATAAAATCAACAAAATATACATAAAATAATCAGAATAGAAAATACAATTTGAAAGTAATTTGCCAATTTCCTTGGAAAGTGAGTTCATCTTTCAGCAGGTTGTTGAATTTTTCATCCTTACAAAATGAAACTTGGGCATTGTAGATCGCTCCATTAGTGACAAAATATGGATATATATATTATATTTTTCCCGTCTATTGATCGCATTTTCTTTCACTTAAAGTTTTTTATTTTTAAAATAACTTACACACAATTTAGAAACTGAAAAAATAGCTAAACATTTTTGGTATTATATGTAGTATAAATAAATTTCCAGAACTCGGGTCACGTGAGTGATTGATGTTGCAAGTTTTATCATGGTGAAATTGATCTCTACATTTTTAAAATCAACAAGTGTATTTTTTTTACAAAAGCACCCTATTTTTTTAAAAAATGGAAAATAATAATTTTTCTCGTTTTAAATTATAAATCAATAATATCAACAAATTAAAAATCCTTCTTTTTCTTTTGTATCAATACTAAACATATATTTATAAGTTGTGAGTGGAGGAAGTTTGAAAATGGTAAATGTAACAATTTATATAATATAAAACTCCAACGGTTTCAACTGTTTTTATCTTCTTACAGTTATTTTTGGATAAATATGTTCAGTATTGATATAAGAAAATAAAGTTTTTGAAAAGGAGAAGGATTTTTAGTTTGTTGATATTATTGGAGAACATATATATTTTAAAAGAAAAATTGATTGTACATTTGCAGTGTTATAATATATGATTATAAATCAAATAATTTATATATATGCATTTTCTCAAAATATTGATCCATCAAGCTTTCTGTGGTTTCTTGGGAGGGGCTTCCTCTGTTTTTATTTTTTATTTGGCTTTGGGATGAAAGGAAGTAAAACGAAAACATTACTGTTCTATTTAGTTTGTGCTTTAATGAAGACAAAACTTAACCCTAACATGTAATACTTTTTATTTATTGTTTGAAAAAAATTCGAATGAAAACTGCTACACACATTCCATTCCATAAGTTTTAAAGTTTATACAGCTTTTTATGGACACACATGCGCATAACAAATTAGAATTAAAACAACTAATAAACAGACATTTAATCAAAAACTGACATGCAAACAAATGAAAGCAAAAGACTAATGATTTCTTTAGGTTATGTGTTTATTTATAATAAATAAATAAAACAAACACAAATTCAAGTTAAACTAAGACCTTGATATAAACAAAAAAAAAACTAAGACCTTGTTGCAAAACCAATCAGTCACGTGACCCGAGTTCTGGAAATTTCTTTATACTACATATAGTACCAAAAATGTTTAGCTATTTTTTCAGTTTCTAAATTGTGTGTAAGTTATTTTAAAAATAAAAAACTTTGAGTGAAAAAAAATGTGATCAATAGACAGGAAAAATATAATATATATATATATATCCATATTTTGTCACTAATGGAGCAATCTACAATGCCCAAGTTTCATTTTGTAAGGATGAAAAATTCAATGACCTGCTGAAAGATGAACTCACTCTCCAGGGAAATTGGTAATTTACTTTCAAATTGTATTTTCTATTCTGATTATTTTATGTATAATTTGTTAATTTTATATATGTGCGACTTAATCCGAGTACTTGCAATAATTTTGATATAAACTAGTAATAGAGTAACATATTAACTGAATTTAATAGAACATTGATTACTTACTATGTACTTTCAAAAAGAACCTTTATTAATAAAAGATTATTAGATCTGTTAGTTAGATAACTGAGACTGATTCTTTTTTAAGACATTTCCCGCAATTTTTCGTGCTATTATTTTTACATTTTATAAATACTTTTATTTTTTAAATCGCTTTGAGATTTAGAATGTTTTTATTTAATGTCGTAGGCTTTTATTATAGTTTTTTTTTTCATTTATTTCATAGGATTTTAAAAATAGCATTCATAATTTGCACTTTACTTATTTTTCATTGAACCCTTTGTGCGGGAGGGAAGGGGGATTTATAAACATTATTTGCCTCAGATGTTATAATCAACTTTTGTTTTAAATTTCAATTGTCTATTCTGATTATTTTATTTCTGTTTTGTTGATTTTATATATGTGCGATTTTTTTATTTGCAATAATTTTTAATATACAACTAATACACTATTACAGGTTACTACAAGGTTTGAATTATTATCTGTTAGTTAGATAACTGAAGATGATTCTTTTTTAAATCGCTTTGACATTTAGTATGTTTTTGTTTAATTTTGTAGGCTTTTATTATAGTTTTTTTTTCAATTATACATTTCAATTTCAGCGCTTTTGACTGATTTGTCGTGTGGCAGGGGAGGATCTACCATTTCTAAAATTAAGTGATTTTTAGTGATTTTTTTTTTACATTTCAATTTCAGCAATTTTGACCAATTTATCTCGTGTGGCAGGGGGGGGGTTACCATTTCTAAAATTAAGCGATTTTTAGCGAATATTAAAAAAAAAATTATCAATTGCAGGCTTCTTGGTGGTTCTGCAGTGCCACCTGCTGGCTCATTTATTTCTTGAGAAAAGCACCATATAATTGACAAATTTGAGTCATTGTCAACTGATTAATCTTTCAAAGCATGACATTAATAATTTAGAGAACTCAAATGGAATTCTGCAATAAAAACAAAATCCCTTATAAAAGTTGTCTAGCATGTCAAGTGTTGTTAGCCAATATGTTATCACAGCAGCCTTGCAAGCAAGTAGTTGGTTGCAGATGGTTGTGGGTTCACCTCCCAGCCGATGCTATGACATATAAAAAAAAGTTGTCTAGCACTGCATTTCAAGTCAACAAAATCTAAATTTTAGTAAATTAACAATTATATAATAAAAAAAATAAAGAAAATTACTACTGTTATTTAAAGATGAGAAGATTGCAGTGCGGTTGAAAATATCAGCACAGCAGTGTCAGTTCAAGAGATGAAGAAGCCACTATATACTGACAATCTCCATCTTTTATATCTCCACGGACAGATATCAACAATTAACATCCCCACCCCTAATAAATAATGACCTTATTTTAGAAAATGTCAATTAAGATGCAGAACTAATTAGTAAAAATTATGTAACTTTCTTCTACATTTTTTTAAATTCACATAATCTTAAAGAATAAAGCTGAACAAAAGGTCAATTTAACAGTCTTTTATTAATATAAAAATAATATATTTTATTTCTTTTTAAACAAAATATCACCTTTTCTTTTATTTGAGTTTATCAGAAACTCCTATTTAAATATTTAACCCTTTTAAGATGTTATATGTTGGACTATTTCTATCATTACAAACCTTCAGACAAATTTAACCCTTTTATTTCTGAGTTAATCAAATAATTATTTTAAATTTTTGATGACCAAAATTAAATTTCTTGGCAATTAAAACCAAGAAATCCTAAAATACACATGAGTACATGAATTCTCACAAACACACATCTATACAGAAAATTACTTTTTTAAAATTAAATCTAACTTAATAATTAACTTATTTCTTTAAACAATTTAACATTATTTAAATAAAATTAATAAGTTTTATTCAGAGATACTTTTTTTTTGAAATTTACTAAATAAAAAAAATTAGCCACATTGTTAATCCCTATAAAGACAATTAAACAATTGTATTTTAATATTCATAAACTATCTGTCAATATTTTTTTAAACTTTAACTATAAAATTAATTCTATCTAACTTTCTTTCTTTCTAAAAGTATACATAAATTAAATAATAACTTTTAATCTAAAGCATGCATCTTTTAATACTAGAATTATATCTTTGTAATAGCTTTTAATTTATTAGATATTATCTATTTTATACTTATAATGAACTAAATAAAGTAAAAATTGTAATGCATAAGAGTTAGATAACCTAATTTACACAACAAATGTCATCATCTTCTTCCTTTTTCTTTCTTTATTATTTTTCTTTTTCTCTTTAGAATAGAATAACATAAATTTACAAGCTGAAGTACTCAATAAAGACAATGTGCTAAATCACAGGAAACAGATGAATTGTTTCATGAATATATTTTAATATTTATTCTCCCCTTCCATCTAAAGTAATTGATTGAAGTAAAACAGACATATATAAAACAAACCAACTTTTCAATAATATTATAAAAAAAAGCAAAATGTTTTAATTTAAGAGAAGAAACATAAACTGATTATTTTAAATAATAATTAAGAGTTAAAAGAAAAATAAATCTTCATTGTTGATTTTTATAAATTTTAAATCATGAAATAAATGCATCTTCAATCATTTAAAACTGGCACTTATTAAAATATATTTTTAATTTTTGAAATGATGTTGCTTGAGGCAAACTTATCAAATTGGAAAACATGGCATAATGTATCTAATTCCTCATCTGTCCCACTAAAACTAATTGATCCAATCATCAAGAAGAGAAAAGCACTTGGGCTTAAATGAAAGCTGTTTGAGAAATTAGATACAGTGGAGTCATGCTGGATTAATCCAGAGAACCAGGGATAAAAAAGAGTGGAGTTTGAAGTTAAAAGAAAATTTTATGTGTTGCTTAACTGTTTAGTTACCAAGTGATTTTGTGCAGAGTCACCTTTGGAATATTATATTTGCAGCCACACAGCTTATCCCAGCTGAGAAATCTAGTTTTACTAAGTGGACATTGAATAGAAAAGTATTAATATGTAAATCATAAAGATCATAGGCTAGTCAGTAATAGCTTTCTCTCTATCTACAGTGATGAATCTCCAAGCAATTCCTGGGTGAATATCAATGGAAATTAAATAAATGTCATTCAGCTTAAATAAACCAATCCCTTTTTGAAATGCAATAGTAACCTGTAGTGGATGAACATGCCACATTAAAATGAAAGGTAACAATTTTATAAAATATTAAATACTTATATGTTTATAATCAAAAAATATCTTTCTTGAAATAAATCATAAATGATTATAATTTTATATGCAAATACGTTTTTCTTAGGAAAATTCTAAATGCTTATACATTTTATATACCAAATGCATCTGTGTGGAAATAGAGAACTAATACTTATATGTTTATAATCAAAATACATCTTTCTTGAAATAAATCATAAATAATTATAATTTTATATGCAAATAATTTATTAGGGAAAAATCATAAATACTTAGATGTTTATAATCAAAATGCATCTTTAATGAAAAGACTCATAAATAATTATATTTTAATAAACAAAATACATCTGCACCAGTGTAAATCATATATAACACATATATCAATCTGAATGAAATATAAATGCTATATAATTAAAATACATCTCTAGTTCAGCAAATAATAAATGTTATGTACAAAAGACAGTTATACCTGGAAGAATTAGAAAGGCTCAATAAAATAATACATATCTTTAAAAGAAGGAATTACAAATGTCTCTAAGAAAAATGCAGCTGTACATGGAATCAAGGATTAATATTTAAATACACAACTAAAGAATTAAAGGACCCTGCAGATAAATACATCACCAATGATGAGTAACTGACCAATGGAATCCATGAAAATATGTGCATACCAGAAACTGGATCCTAAAGATGAACTATATGAAAAATGAATGCATGATAAACTTTATGTAGTTATTATCCAAAATAACTATGGAGTACAAATGATCTTAACAAATATTATGAAATAAATTTATTGTTATAAAAGACCAATCCAGTTGTTCATATTCCATCACTTGTCATTCATTTCACTTATTCATGAAATTTGTATGACTCCTGAGCTATGTCTGGCATAACTAGACCTAGGTAGGTCAGGTTGCAGTGAGAAGGAACTCTAGTGGTGCCATTTGGAGAAATAAAACACATAAATTTCTAGGTGTTTCCTGTCTCTATCATGCTACATTCTTTGATGATCAGGAAATATTATTGTAGAGGGGGTGATGTGTATATTGGAGAAAGCCAATCAATGGTTTCTTCCTACAATATGTTCATCAGAAAATAGTTACAACCTTGGTAAAGGGCCTGTATGGAGGTCCAGTTACATTTATCACCCTATTGTGAGGTCTAATCTAACTAAACTATCCATAAGCATAGAAGAGCTAGAAATAAGTAATAAATAAAAAGAAGAAATTGAAATGGCATAAGCAAGTCATGATTCTGTGATGTGAACAGTGCATATGATGCAGTGATGTAATTTATTCAAAAAGAGTGAAAATAGAAAAAAAAGAAAAAAGAGTATAAAAATGAATGGCATAAATGATAGATAAGGAATAAAACAGACATGCCAAAAATGGGGTGAAATCAAGGTGTGGATGGAGAGAGAAGCTTATTAAAATTGAAATAAAAAGGAAAACAAAAAAGGTGATGGATACAGAAAGTAGAGAGAATCTTCCTGAGGAAGAAGATAAACAAAAAGTTAAAGCAGATGATCAAAAGCAATTGCAGAAAACAGAAGAGACTTTTATTATAACAGTTAATGGAAATTATTAAAGAAGCTAACAGAAAAAAATATGAGCAAAGAAATAAAGGTGATAAAAAAGAGAAGAACACATGAAACAGATCCTAGAAGCAAGTAAATCCAAAATAAAAAGTTGGATCAAATAATGAAAGAAGTGACTGGAAGAATACTAAAAGTTAAGGAAGAAGTGATGGATAAAGTAAAAGACTCACTAATTGAGCAAGAAGATGACACAGTTGTGTGAAGCAATGGATAAAAGAATGGCAAAAATCCAAGAATCCATGCAAGAGCAGTTGGAGAGATTGACCACACAGGTGAAGGAGGTGAAAATTTAAAAAATAGCAATGTATGTCCAGTTCAAAAAAAGACAGATACAACCACAAAAACAATACAAGAAGAAAACTATAAAGGTAATCATGAAGTCCCTATAACCAACCAGATATCTGGCATTGTAAATCATTTCCTAAAAATGAGAACTTTTTCAGGGAGCTGTAATGAAGCACCTATATAATACATATAAAAAGTCTGGAGAGGTACTTCAGTATGAATGCCTTGACAGAAGAGGTGAAATAAGGACTAACATGTAGTCATCTCCAATGTGTATCACAAGCATGGTGGGACTCAATGTTTCTCCCAGCCAATGATAAATTTTCAGGATGGTAAAACTGCACTAACAAGCTGTTACTAGAGTGACAATTATCAGGAGAAGAATGTTCACCTGGAGAGCCTTATACAACCTTTTAGAAGGAAGGTGGCCAGGTTAATAGCCTTGATATCTAACCCTCTATCTGAACTCCAGATTATTAGATTGATATGTCACAGTTTCCTGAGTTATGTAAAAAGAATTCTGATTGGAATGGATCATAGATCTATTGAGCAGGTTGCTGAACCATTTACAGGATATGATAGCTATGGTACATCAACAACCAAAGAAGGAGTGTCCAAATTGCCAAATAAATCTCCCTATAGAAGAGATGATGGACTTAGAATAGGAGCCATCAAGTACAAAAGAAAAATGCCTCATCAAAAATACATCAACTATGACCCACCACCATGCTATCATCACCAAAAATGGTTTACCATCATGGAAGAGGCAGAGAAAAAATTCAACAGGCAGTATACACAACCCATATAAGACTCAAATAGTAAAAAGGTTGAATAGTGATGACAACCTGTGAAGAAGTGCAGGTAGAAACAGCTACCAAGACGAAGCCAGCATGAATGACCAAAAACAAATAAAAGTCCATCACCTCAAAACAAAAAAGATCATTATAAGAGAACTGATTGTGATCTTCTGTCTCCTAAGCCAGGATGCAGCTACAATCCTGAACAATGAAACAAAAATAGCTGATGGAAGATGTTTGTGAGTGAGATGTAGTGATACATGAATTTGTGTTTTTCCATGTTGAGATGGATGAATGATTGACCAGAGCTGCTTAGATGCATTGTGATCTTGATGCTCTGAAGTATACACTTGGAACTAACCAGACCTAGATGTTGAGCTCCAACACTCGTCCAGCAGTGTATATTGGCCTCATGAATATGCCATGAGCTCATGAATAGACCAAATTAACAAGCCTGTAAAACTTACAGAAGTTGAGCAGGGTTGGCTGAAGGCCAAATATTTTTCTCTGGCTACTACTCTTGTTTGTATGATCCCTCTAGGTACAAGAGAGGTAATTCTTAAAAATGAGTTTTTTTCTCATGACATCATGGGGCATTGTATTCACTTTTTCCAGCTCATCTTACCCATTTCATCAGCAAACCTATAACCAGTAGATACACAGAAATGACATGCATATTGTGTGGAATAAAATTTGTACTTCCAGACAATTTCATCCCAAAATATGGTGGGGTGTAATTAAACAGATGCATTGTTTCATGAATATATTTTAAGATTTATTATCCCCTTCCACCTAAAGTGATTTAATGATGTGAAACAGATGTGTATATAAAGCAAACCAACTTGTCAATAATCTTATAAGAGAAGGAAAAAAATGATTATTTTAAATAATAATTAAGAGTTAAAAAAAAGATAAATCTTTGTTATTGATTTTTATGTTTAAATCATAAAATAAATGAATCATTAAGCATTTAAAACTGACATTTATTAAAATATTATATTTTTAATTTTTGAAAGGATATTGTTGTACAAAGTATAATAATCACTTGAAGCAAACTTATCAAATTGGAAAACATGGCATAATCTATCTAATTCTTCATTTGTCCCACTAAAAGTAAACAATCCAATCACCAAAAAAAGAAAAGCACTCAGGCTTAAATGAAAGCTGTTTGAGAAATCAGATACAGTGGAGTCATGCTGGATTAGTCCAGAGACTTGATCAGGGCATAAATTTTGAAGTTCAAAAAAGTTCTATCTATGTGTTTGTTAAGTGTTTAGTTGCCAAATGATTTTGGTGCAAAGTCACTTTTGGACTATTATATTTATAGCCACACAGATTATCCAGCTGAGAAATCTAGTTTTACTAAGTGTGAACCCTACAGTTGTTGGACATTGAACAAAAAGTATTAATGTGGAAATCAAATGGATGATAGGCTAGTCAGTAATAGCTTTCTCTCTATCTACAGTGATGAATCTTCAAATGATGCCTGGGTGAATACCAATGGAAATTAATTAATGCCATTCAGCTTAAATAAACCAACCCCATTTTGAAATGCAATAGTAACCTATAGTGGATGAACACACTGGATTAAAATGAAGGTAATGATTTTATGAAATATTAAATATTTATATGTTTATAATCAAAAAACATCTTTCTTGAAATAAATCATAAATGATTGTAATTTTATATACAAAGACATTTATTGGTGATAAATCATAAATACTTAGATGTCTATAATCAAAATGCATCTTTAATAAAATGAATCATAAATAATTATATTTTAATAAACAAAATGCATCTGCACTAGTATAACTAATATGTACCACATATATCAATCTGAATGAAATATAAACACTATATAATTGAAATATTTCTCTAGCTGGTGGAATAGTATATACAAAACACAGTTATAATTGGGAGAATTAGAAAGGCTAAAGAAAATAATACACATCTTTAAAAAAAGAAATTACAAATGTCTATAAATAGATATTATTTTATATAGGGCTATATTTTAATACTGTAATTGTGAGATTAGCGATTAAGCTAATACACATGTGCTTTAAAGATAAATTATGAATGAATACTCTCACTTCTTCCAGACATGAGATATAGTATTTTAGAAGGATTTGAGTGACATTCTTTTGACCCAAACATTTATGTATGGAAAAATCTTAAGGGTATGGAAATGAGAGAGTGGAGGGTATGGAAATGAGAGAGTGGAGGTGCTAAGCAATCACTTCAAATTACATATGTAATGTTTTGAACGAAAGATGCCGCAGATGTGCATTGGCTTAAATGTCTATAAGAAAAATGCAGCTGTACATGGAATAAATGATTAATATTTGAATCACAACTAAAGAATTAAAGTACATCATGGATAAATACATCACCAATGAGGATTAACAGATCAATGGAACCCAAGAAAATATTTGCATACATTATGGGATTATTATCCAAAATAACTATGGAGAACTAATGATTATAACAAGTGTTATGAAATAAATATATAAAACCAATCCAGTTGTTTATGAGAATCTCATGTCTCCTGAGCTATTTCCAGCTTAACTAGGCCTAGAGAAGTTAGGTTGTAATGAGATGGAACTTGGTGCCATTTGGAGAAACCAAACACATAAATTTCTAGGCATTTCCAGTCTCTATGGTGCTACATCCTCTGATGAGCAGGAAATATTGTTGTAGGGGACTGGGTGATGTCTATATTGAGGAAATCCATTTGTTGATTCTTTCCTGAATATGCTCATCAGCAAATAGGTATAACAGAGGTAAAGAAGTAGTACAGGGGTCCAGTCACAATATATATATATATGAAAAATAAAAACAAGTTAGTCACGTAACCTGCTATCACTTGTTATTTATGATCAATAGTTGCGTTTATGTAAAAATATTTTACACTTGTTTCGGCGGTTTTGGTAAAGACGCCATCTATTGATCATAAATAACAAGTGATAGCAGGTTACGTGACTAACTTGTTTTTATTTTTCATAAATGTACCTTTAAAGTTTTCTTGCAATGATATATATTGCAGAGACTTTGACTATGTGGTGAAACTGAACTGAGATCAGACCCATATAGATATCTAGCTTGCTAGGCTGAGTTTGAAGACTTTACCGGTCTGAAAAATTCACGCTTGCAAACTGATATAAATGTTTTGCATAAGCGCTTGAGAGTCAGTCTTTAGACCTAGTTTCTATAGCTCTATTCTTCCACTGATGAAAGCAAACCAGCTTGAAATCAGCTGATCTGGAGGTGAGCAAAATGAAAGAGGTAGTTAATTCTGACTCCTTTTGCGTTTATGTAAAAATATTTTACACTTGTTTCGGCGGTTTTGGTAAAGACGCCATCTATTGATCATATATATATATATCCATAATATTGTCATATTTTAAGGAATATTTATAAAAATGCAACAGTAACAATTAGATTACATAATAATAGTAGGAAAATCAATATTGAAAAGGTGTATGACAGGGTGACTCCATATCTCCAAAATGTTTTACAGCAGTGCTGCATGAAGTATTTTGTGGATTAAAATGTGAAGCTAAAGGAGTGAACATAAATGGAGACTATTTAAGTCATTTAGATTTTGCAGATGATGTAGTTGTTTTTGCAAATAATACTTTAGAGCTACAGAAAATGTTGCAGGAGTTATCAGATGAAAGTGGAAAAGTAGGACTAAAGATAAATGTTAAAAAAACTAAAGTAATGATTAATAGACTTTCTCAAATTATGAAAATGAAGATTGATTATGATGAGTTAGAAAAAATTAACAGTTACAAATACCTTAAACATAATGGATAAAATTAATAATAGAATTAAACTTGGGTGGAGTGCTGTTGGTAAAAATAACTTGAAACTAAAATGAAATTTGCCTATGAGTTTGAAAAGAAAGGTTTTTAATAAATGTGTTTTGTCAGTTTTACTTATGGATCTGAGACTTGGACATTTAAAAGAAGAGCAATACAGAGACTTCAGACCACTCAAAAAAGTATAGAGATATGCATGTTGGGAGAAACAAGAAGAGATTGAAAATGTAATGTATGGGTAAGAGAACAAACAGGTGCTACTGACATCATTGAAAAAATTAAAAGATTGAAGTGGGAGTTGGGCTGGACATATTGTTAGAAGAGATGATAATAGATGGACAATTGAAATTTTAAACTGGATTCCAAAAGATTGTAAAAAGACTTAGAAAGAGATCACATGTGAGATGGATGGATGGATGAAATAAGAAAGTGTGCAGGGGTGATGTGGAGAAGAGAAGCTAAAGATAGAAAAAGATGGATTGAACTTGGAGAGATCTTCATCCTGAAGTGGATTGATAATGGTTGATGATGATCATGATAATGATACATATTAAGCATTAAATCACCCCACATGGTTAAGAAATATGAACTCTAATGAATTTATATATTAGTTCATAGAGGGCAGCACTGAATTTTTAACCATGTGGGGTGATTTAATGCTTAATATTTGTATATTTATTTCAGTATAGTGTTATGCACTGGGATTATTTTATTTATATATATATATATTGTAACCTATAAAAAATTAGAGAAAGTGTGGGGGGGGTGAAGAAGAA
Source organism: Epiperipatus broadwayi (assembly GCA_028023455.1). Taxonomy (NCBI): domain Eukaryota; kingdom Metazoa; phylum Onychophora; class Udeonychophora; order Euonychophora; family Peripatidae; genus Epiperipatus; species Epiperipatus broadwayi. Next base: position 784,208 of record JAQFVV010000354.1, on the reverse strand, counting down.
AAGAAAGAAAGAGAGAAAGATGATGAAAGAGAGGGAGAGATGATGATAAGGAAGAGAGAGAGAGAGATGAAAATCAGATGGAAAAGAGGAAGAGAGAAGAAATGAGAAAGATAAAAGAGGGAGATGATGATGAAGAAAAAGAAAGATGAGATTGTGAAGATGAAAATAAATTATTATTAGAAAGAAGAGAAAAATGAATAATACAACTTACAAATTTTAAATATATAATTCTGATCTATTTATTAAACATAAATAATAACAATTTTTTACATAAATACCTCTAACTTCTTTAATATATTTTTTTAATTTTTTATATTTGATTTTATTTTATTTTTTTTTATATGTTTTATTAATGTTATTTAATAGTAAATTATATATATTATTTTTTATCACTTACATTGAAAAATATTTTATTTTCATTATCTTTTATTATTAATACTTTATATATTTATATCATATATAATTTCTTTATTATATTTATTATAATTTATTTATTATAAAAAATAAGAAAATGCACATCATTTATAAAAACTCCAACCAATAAAACATAAAAACTATAAAAATTATAATTAAATATTACTAACAAAATAAAAAAATACATAAAATAAAATATATAAAAAAATTAGAAAATTTAAAGAATATACATGTATATCTAAAATATATATATATAATATGATTTATATTTAATGAATACTTTACGAATTGTTTATTAAAAAGGTATGGATTATATCATTGTTTATAGTCATATATATGTACATTAAAATTTAAACCTAAAATAGGCAATAGAATAATTAAAAGTACCCCAAATTTACAATTAAACCAGACTAACCAAAAAATAAATAAATTCTAAAACACAGCAAAGGGTTTCACAACTACAAGCAGATTTCTCAAGTATAATATATATATATTTATAAAGAACTAAAAGATAACAACAAATGTATTTTAAATATTTCCCACAATTCCACTTTCATCCCTCACACTTTTAATATTAAAAGAACTTTTAAACAAATTAAATTGCTTTAGAATCATAAATTTTTAATAATAAAAATTATTTACATGATCACATTTCCTATACTAGCACATTAATTGTTGATAAACAGAGCAAAACTCTCCATACAGTATTGCCACCTGTGCTAAACAGAGTAATCAATGGATGCCAGAATGCTTGTGCATAAAATCCCTATCTAATGCCTACTCATCCAATATCCCCATACTAGTTTCTGGCTTGTGGGATTTTATGCACAAGCCTTCTGGCATCCATTGATTACTCTGTTTAGCACAGGTGGCAATACTGTATGGAGAGTTTTTGCTCTGTTTATCCACAATTAATGTGCTAGTATAGGAAATGTGATCATGTGATGCTTAATGGTTTAACACCAATTCTGCCTAATAGGATAGTGGTGGCTATGGTTGTAAAAGAGCCAAAGACACCAAAATGTATGGGTGCTGAACTGAGTTCAGACCCATATGACTATATAAGCTATTGAGCTTAGATTGAAAATATTTTTTGTGTTTTCAATTTCATTCTCATAGTTTTGTAGTTAAGTAGAGATAAAAGGTGGTTGCTAGAGGGTTGCATTAGATCCTAAGATCTAGATGCAGTGCTCTCAGATCCAAAGCTCCTCACTGACGAAGGCCACAAGCCAGAAACTAGTATGGGGATATTGGATGAGTAGGCATTAGATAGGGATTTTATGCACAAGCCTTCTGGCATCCATTGATTACTCTGTTTAGCGCAGGTGGCAATACTGTATGGAGAGTTTTGCTCTGTTTATCAATAAAAATTATTCTTTTCTTTTTTTTCTTTATTATTAAAAGTTTATGATTCTAAAACAATTAACTTGTTTAAAAGTTTTTTAATATTAAGGGTGTGTGGGGTGTACATTGAATTGTAGGTAATATTTAATATAAATTTGTTTTTATCTTTTAATCCTTTATACTTGAGAAGTTCATTTGTAGCAGTGAAATCATTGGTTGTGTTTTAGAGTTTATATTCTTTGGTTAATCTGGTTTATTTGTGAATTTGGGGTAATTTTGATACATTATGTACATATATCACAGTTCTTATAAAACCTCCCGGACAGTTGAAATTGTAAGTCATCAAAATTAAAAATTAAAAAACAGTTTCATTAAGTAAAGTACATAAAAAGTGATTTCATTACATATATTAATTCTTAGACTGTTTTTTCGGGGCCTCTTTATCCCTTTCCTCTTTTTTTCAAAAAATTTTTTTTAAAATATTGATTTTTTTTATTTTTTTTGTGTGGGGGATTTCTTTTTTTTTTTTATTAAAAAAAAAAAAAAAAAAATTATTAAAAAAAAAAAAAAATTTTTGTGGGTGGTTTTTGTAAAAAAATTTTGGTTGGGGGAAAAAAAAAAAAAATAAAAAAAAAAAAAAAAAGGAGATTTTATTTATTTTAAATAATAATATTTAAAAATTTAAAAAAAAAAAAAAAAAAAAAAAAAAAAAAAAAAAAGTTAATATTATATATAGAGCTTGCAAATAAGCTCTTAATAAGCTTTGCAATTTAATACATTTGTAATACAAGATTGTTAAATTGTATCATGTGACATCTGACATGATGTTTTTTTTTTTTTTTGTAATATACTATTAATAATATAATTAATGCAAAAAAGCAGATGAGAAGAGCAAACAATAATACTTCAACAATGTTATAGTTGTTAGACTATTTTTCAACTATTGTTTTATATTACGTTTTAGAATTTTTTTTTTTCAATAAAGTTTAAGTGAATGGTAATTGTTTTGTTTTTATTTGTGTTCTATATTTATAGCTTTGCACTTTATACACATATATTAATTGTATTTTAGAATGAACATTAAGCATTTTGAATGTAAAATGCAGTTTATTTGATATGTGTAAATATTATATAAATTTAAGCTTATCTGACCAAATAAGGAATTAAGATCGATTTTGTCCTATTAATAGCATGTTTTTAATATTATTTATAAAGAGATAATAAACATATAGTCAGTTATTTATTTATATAGTGCTATTTATATAGTGCTATGTTTTCAATTTATAATAATCATTAGGAAAACATTAACTCTACACACACACTGTGCAGATTTAAACACTTTAAGAATATTTTCCTTTCTAAACACAAGATAGAATCTTTTGAAAAGATATGATGAATTCACATTACCTTTTTAACCTAAACATATATTTATAGGCAAATCTTAAGCATTAAGAAATGAGAGCATGACAACCTCAATTAATCTCAATTAAAAGTGATTGAGACCTTCATGTTCTCATTTCTAAGTGCTTAAGATTTGCCTATACATATATGCTTTTCAAAAGACTATATCTTGTGTTTAGAAAAGAGAGTATTCCTGAAATCCTTAAGTATGTACAGTGCATGTGCAGAAGGGTGATTCCTTAATGATTATTACAAAAGAGATAATACAGAAAATAATATATATATATATAAACTATCAATTAAACATAGTCCAATGTATATATGTAAACAAAGGGAATAAATCACCCCCTATCAAGTATAAATAGAATGAATCCACCTATTCTTGGAGGTCTGATATTTATAAGTATGGCTTTGTCAATATTACTACTAATTCACAGTGGAATTAACATATCATTCAGATGGAATATGGTGATTAACAGTCATTAAACTAATATAATCAATTATATAAGGCTAGAGAAAGATGTTAACCAAGACGGTCTGCCTCCAGCCTTGTATACTTAATTATGACTTTAATAACCCATATTCCATCTGTCAGATAAATTAATTTTGTTCAGAATTACCAACATTATTGACAATAATATGCTTATAAACACCAGAGCTCTAAGAATATGTAGAATCATTCTATTCTTTGTCCTTTGTTTAACACTTGGAGTGCTTTTTTAATTTATAGCCTGGTGAAAGGTGATTTACTACCTTTGTTTTTATATGTATGTGTGTGTATAAAGTTTTGTATATGTTCAATTTACTTTGTGTATTTATGTCAGTAAAATATTTCTGTGTTCCTAAAAAAAAATCATAAAGAAAATTAAATTAAAATCCTTTTTATTAGAGAAAAATTTGAGTAAACACAATCGTATTAGTTTTTTTTTTTTTTTAGAATTAATATTTTATTTATATGTCAGGGACAGTATAAAGTTAATGTCAATATTTAAATAGCAATTTGTTTTCATTATTATTTTTCCTTATCATTACAAATGTGAAAATATATAAATATGTTTATCGTGTTTCAGTTTCAACAAATAAAAAATTAATGAGCTGGAAACCTAGTTTTCTGTTTATCACTGTTGTATTGACAACATCAGTATTAAACACAAATATAATATTTTGGATTAAATTATAATATATATATGTCTTATTTATCCAGCAATTTTTTTTATTTCATATATCCATCTCACATGAGATCTTTTTTTTAAATTTTTTATAAATTCTTGAGACAAGTTTAAGACTTTTACTGTCTATTAGTTATTTATTATTTATTAATGTATGGTATCAGAACATTAAAATTCAACACCAACAGTTTTTAACTAAACAAAGGCAAAACTCCCCATACAGTAGTGCCACTCTGTGCTAAACAGAGTAATCAATGGATGCCAGAAGGCTTATGCATAAAATCCCTATCTAGTGCCTACTCATCCAATATCCCCAGACTAGTTTCTGGCTTGTGGCCATCATCAGTGGGGAGCCCTGGATCTGAGAGCACTGCACCTAGAAACTAGTCTGGGGATATTGGATGAGTAGACACTAGATAGGGATTTTATGCACAAGCCTTCTGGCATCCATTGATTACTCTGTTTAGCACAGGGTGGCACTACTGTATGGGGAGTTTTGCCTTTGTTTACAACAAATTATGTGCTAGTATAGAGATGGTGATCATGTGATGTTTGATAGTTTTTAACTAATCACTGATATCTCCAAATTATCTAGTGTAAAGAGGTCAACAAGGGTCTGGTAAATTGATAATGTCCCATAGTTTGTGGTCTTCCACACTCATAATAATATATTAAGTCAAGCTTTATTTCAAATATTTCATTTCTCCAATAATAACAATTGTCCCCTCGTGTAACACTTTTCATTCCTTCTTGTTACTTCCAAAACAAATTCCCCACACTTTGATGACAATCTGAAGCCTCTGTATTGGGTATCTGATGAGTGTTGGAAATCTCAGATATATAAGTAAAAATAATGAAATATATCTGCTAAAAATTTTCTCTTCTCAAATCTTAGAAATAAATCATTTTAATATCAAGGTATTTCTACCCAAATCACACATCTAAGTTTATGTTTAATGATTAATTATGTCCATTATGTTTTTATCTGTATTAATAATATGACTACAAGTATTTATAGTTGTCAATTTTATTTAATTCATGATTATAAATGTAGGGGATTTAAACTCAGACTTTCAAGCACTCTTCAACTATCCACCCTATCTCATACTTCTGATACACATAACAACACACATGTTCTAGGTATTTAAATGGATAAGATCCTATACATGAGGGGTCAGAGTGATGTGAGGTCAACATGGGCAGTAATATTAGCATCAGCATAGGATTTGAGCTTTTCATTATCAGATTTCAATGGTATAGATGACCGAAGAGTTGGAGATTGGAGTAGATTGAAGCCTGTCCATTAAAGTATGAGGATTTTCTATCTTAATATAAACTGAACACTGATTATATATATATATATATATATATATATATATATTTGGGGGGGACTATGCTTTATATATTTAATTACTATATTGGTTATATATATATATATATAATTAAAGATGTAATGGAAAAAATGTATAAATCTGAATAAAACTTTAACTGTGATGCAAACAGTTAGTCACTGAATAAAATATGAAGAGTAAGCTAAGAGCATATGATTTATTGATAACAATAGTATTTGTTTGACTTACTCACCTCTATATAAATACAAACTTTCTAGTGTCTAATATTATGTAATACATCGAGATAAATACTCCAACAATAATTTATTAAGCAAATGAAATACTGTCAATCCAAAATAAAAGGTAAAATCTTTTAAAAGGAAAGAGTGGTTTGTTTTTTCTCTGTTATCTCAATTTACCTATAAAAGATTGTCTAAAGACTTTTTGTCATTTTGCAGAACAAAAAATATTGACAAATTTTTACAAATACACAGGGTATATAAGCATGCATGCAAGCTATATATAGCTAAACAACATAGTCATACTAATATATATATATATATAATTATTCAAAGAACAATACAATAAATAATACAGTAAATAATATTTTAAAACAAATATCTACTATAATTTAATAGAAGTACTTTCGACTATCTAGGTAGTCATTATCAACTATATTCAAATTTAGTTACAAAAACAGTTTGTTTGTAACTGAATTTGAATATAGTTGATAACGACTACTTAGATAGTGGAAAGTACTTCTATTAATTTATAGTAGATATTTGTTTTAAAATATTATTTACTGTATTAATTATTGTATTGTTTTTCAAAAAATTATATATATTTGTTTATAATTAAAATACAGACATTGATTCATCATCAACCATTATCAATCCACTGCAGGATGAAGGTCTCTCCAAGTTTAATCCATCTTCTCCGATCTTTAGCTTCTCTTTTCCACAAAATATTTATCATTTACACAAACATTCATTCTGCCTTATCAGGCACTGAGAAGAAAGACCATGGTGTTTTTTGATCTTAAATTTGGAGGTAAAATGCCAATAAACTCACCATGCTGGATAATGCATGTTGGTGAGCAGCCCATCCATGTTTGTATACTATATGAATAATCACATAGTAATAACAGCTGCAATGACAAGAATGTATGGAGTGGACATTAGGAATTTGCCCTGCTTGGTTCCTTTAAGGCCTCCAAGAGGAATCAAAGGGTCTCCTTTCAGTTAATAGCAAACTCCTTGCTGTAGCCCAGACATTGATTACTAATATATATATATATATATATGAATATATATATATATATATATATATATATATATATATATATATATATATATATATTCATAATCATATTAATATCAGAGTAAAACATTCAAAATAATTTAATATTCTCATAATTTTTCAAAAGTTATTTTAAAATTAAATATTTAAAATATACAAAAAGTTCTCCACCAAATATAAATCTAGCGATAAGATAAATAGCCTACAGTTAAGAAAAGAGACAATCTTCAAAATATTTATCTCTGGAGATAAATTATCTGGGCTTTGAGGATGAAGATTACCTAACTACAATATTCCCTAGTTACAATTTTTGTAGATATAAATAGTTATAAAATTAGTACAGTAAATCATTATGGAAATTTGTGAAAAATGTAAAAAATTATTTTTCTTTAAAATGTTGCATCTTATACACACTTGCGTCCTATATGCCAGGGAATGTGGAATACATGTATATGTTGAATTAAATCTTTTTAATATATATATATATATTGATATGATCTCAACTTATCTCCCAAGATCCTTATGATATCAGATTTGATTGACAGAAGCATGTGTTGGAAGACATTCAATGATGTATATAAGTCCATAACACTTTCTATAAACTGTATAAATAATGTTAATAGATTGTATATTGATATAATATTTAATTAATTAATAATTACATATTTAAATGCTTAATTGAAGGCAAAGGTATTTTAAAATGAACTGTTTATTATCATCAAGTAAAAGCTAAGTAGGTTTTAATTATATTACTACTAAAATTCACATTGAAACTTTATTATGAAATTGAGTATTGTAAGTCTATTTTCTGTGCTTGATGTAATTTTAACTGATCTTAGATTTGATTGGCAGAAAACATGTCCTACAAGAGATTAATTGATATTTGGTTAGTTGATATTTTATCAAACATTGACACAAATAAGATCATGAGTTTCTATAAATTTCTAAGGAGGTCATAGAAACATCTCATTAAAATGGGTAATGAGTGTTATATATCAAATATGTAAAAGTTCAAATGATGACTACAATAGGTAAATATATTTCTATGATAACTAGATGAGTAAAAACTTATAATATAATTAATAATTATTATTATGATTAATAGACACATTACCAGACCATTAATTTGAATAATTAACCATGATCTTTGTACTATAGTTTCATATTTTCTTTATGATAAATCCCATTCCAGTTGAAATGTGTGAAAAGAATTATATAAAGTATACATAATACTAAAAAACAAGCATACAAAGTTATCTTTACAATTACTATATTTTCTGAACTGCCAAGTACAATGGAGACACAAACTATACTGTATCCAACTACATGACTTCTATTATATGCTATCCAAGCAAAATGTAAATAAAACAACAAAAACACAATTCAAATTCATAAATTTTAATATTTGGTAGCTATTTTTCTTCTCTGAAGTGAGTGCTTTTTATTTAGTTTAAATTGAAAGCTCATATATTTTATTATTTTTTTACTATATTTCCCAAATTTGATGTATAATATTTCACTTAGTAAAATATTTTATAAAAATAAAAGTTTTACAAAATTTTAAAGCCAATATTTATTTAAAACCTTAATATAATTAGAGAGATCATAATTTCCTGATGAAAAGATGAATTTATAGGTTCTATAAAAGAAAACTGTTATTAAAAAAAGAATAATATTAGATAAAAGTCTGACATTTTGCTATTTACTTTATTTTAAAAATAAAAATACAATAGGGATTAGTTTATTTTTTTATTGCTTCAATGGATGTACATGTAAACATGCACCACTAAAATAAAATAAATATCCATTCAATTTATTATCAATAATTATATTATTATTATTTTAAAAATTTTGTTTATATTATAATTTTGATTTATATATACATACTATACTGTACCATTTATTTATAAATGGTACAAATATATATTTGGCATGGTGTAATATTTCAAAAAAAAATCTTCAAAGAGAGTAAAATGGAAAGATCGTTTAAAAGATATTTAATTTTATTTTTAAATAGTATAATTTTTAAAAAAAAAAGAAAAAAAAATGTACAATGAAAGTTAATTTTTGTTTTTCTTATTTATCTATGTAATTTAATCAAAATAAAGTTGATATTGGAAAGTGCATACAGATTAATTAATTCAGATAGTGAAAAGACATTCCACATGCAGATTACAATCAAAGTTTCTAAAGCTAATTAAAGATGATGAAAATAATCCATAAAAAAAAACTTTGTAGCTGAAAAAAAAATTATGTTGAAGATTATAGAATAATAAAACAAAGGATAAAAAATATATGTGCAGGACTTCTCAAAAATGATTTGGACTATACAAGAAGTGGACAACTTGGAAAGAGGCTCTTTCACCTGTGTGTTTTGGTCAAATTCTCATGTGTAGCATTTTTTTAAAATTAAAAATAAATGTTGCCAATTAGATTTAAAGTGAGCCACATGTGCGAGTAGAACCAGATCATCTGACACCTTCTCTTGGAAAAAAGTCTCTTAAACCTTCGTCTAACCTTGCTTCAATGAGGATCAGAGATATGAAAAACTGAAACCATAAAAAACAGTACTGCAGACCATTCATCAAAAGTAATCAGACTACACATGAGATCATTCATCTATGTGAACCCTTGAAACTTACTGGTAAGTTAATGGCCATAATTTCTATTTAGATAAAAGATTTGCAAACTGAATTTTTAATAATAAATTGTTATCATGGACAAAGAAAAGACATTAATTACCTATTACTTCAAAGTGTGATATTTGAATTTCAAATGGTTAAAATAATTATCTGAATATGTGTGTTTTTTTCCAATATTATAATTTTATTATTATAGGTGTTTAAATGCTTACTGTGTTGTAATAAATCTTTACTACTAATATAAAAAAAACTTTCATTATATGTGCCGAATTTTTTAGTTGGTTACGTTGTTAATTTTGAGTGTTAGATTTTTATTGTTTAGTTTTAGAGTAGTGTATAAATTACTTTGCCAATATTCTTATTTCTTAATAAAGTCCAAGAAGAATATTTTTTTCTTAAAATAACTAGTTACTAAAAATCAAAAACCCAAACTTTAAAATTATTGCTTTATAAGTTACGATATGCAGAATCAGTGAGTCTAACGACTTTGTGCCCTCTTTTATAAATTAAAAACTGCTTCTGCCAACAATTGAAATCGTAATAATTTTTGGGTCTAATCAGGAAATATAGCTATGTTTTTTTTTAAATATGAGTGAAATATTTTTTGTCCTTCACAGCTTAACCCATGCACCCTAGTGCGTATTTGAAGGTCTATCACAACATGAAAATGTTATAATACATATAAAAGATCATATATGTTAGATATATGCGTATGTCAAAAAGTACTATAAACTTGCAGTTCAATAAAATAAATTATTTTCTAATCAAAGTCTATCAACAAAATGTGTTATACACTATATACTTTGAATGTGAGGGGAACCTGGATAAAAGTATAGGGTAGTTGGCAACTTCATGTATTTCAAATAAAAAGATAAGAAAAGCCAATGAAGTCTATGAAAAAGGAAAAAGCTCTAGGAAATGATGGAATTACTACTCATATTTTAAAAGCAGGTGAAGAAACAGAATATTAGTAAAGCTATATATCAAATATCTAAATATCAGATATTGCAACTCGAAAAATGCAGTATGACATTTAAGAAAAAGCATAAAGAATATATATATATATATATATATATATATATATATATATATATATATATATATATATATATATATATATATATATATATAGAGAGAGAGAGAGAGAGAGAGAGAGAGAGAGAGAGAGAGAGAGAGAATTATTTAACCTGGAATTAGAAATTCCCATGATTGATACTGTTGCTCAGAGTTCTGACCCTCTGACTTCTTATGAACTCATTAATATATCACATCATCACCATTTCATATGTTTAAACAGTCTGGTAATAACAGTCATGAACTCTCAATAGAGGAGTGCCACCAAATTGAAGTTTTTGTAATCAGTAGATGCAAAAACCTTCCTGCATCCACTGATCACTGCATCTTGCAGTTGATAGCACTACTCTATGGAGAGTTTAGTATTCTTATTATAAAAATGTGTAAGCATATGAAATGGTGATAATGTGATGTTTTGATGGTTTTATACCTATCCTGCTCATAGAAAAATGGTGACTGTGGTTTATAAAATCCAAAGATACAAAAATGTATAGATGCATAACTGAGTTCAGATCTATATGAGTATACAAATAAATGAATTTGGAATGGAAAAAATATTGTGTTTTCATCTTGGGTTGCAAGCTTTATAGTTAACCAAAGAGGCAAAAGATGGCTGCAAGAGAATACATTAGATCCTAAAATCTTGAGGCTTTTGATAAGATTAATAATTTTAAAATGGAAAGTAGTTGGGTATTTGGAAGTTTAGATATTGAAAATATGTATCAGTCTGTTAATAGGTTAAGCAGTATTGATGTTCTTTTGTCTGTATTGATTAAGAAAAGTTCTTTATCAAAAAATAAAATTAAGGTAATTAAAGATTTGCTTTTGTTATTGGAAGATTCTATGTATTTTACTTATAAAGGTAATTTTTATAAGATTAAGGAAGGGTGGATAATAGGTTATATTATTTCTCCTTTAGTATGTTCAGTTTATATTAGTTTTATGGAAGAGGAAATTATTATTAAGAAGAATTGTTTATATGTAAAATTATTTGTCAGATATGTTGATGATTGTTTATTTGTAGTTGAGAATGATAAATTGGAGGAATTTGTAAATGAGTTTAATTGTTTTGATCCTTCTATAAAATTTGTGTTAGAAGGAGGGGGGTTAGATTTTGGTAAGTTAAAATTTTTAGATCTTTTGGTGATTAGAAATGTAGAAACTAATTGTTTATTGTGCAGTCATTTAGTTAAAAGTAAAGAATTAAGATCTATAATTAAACCTGATAGCTATCAGTCTGTATCTCATAAAGTAGCTGCTTTAAGGAATTATTGTCATAGAAATATTAAATTAAATAATTCTAGTGGGGTAGCTTTGTTTCAGAAATATCAATTTTATAAAGATTACTTGAGTGTTGGATACTCTGATAAATTTGTTAAAAGTATTTTATTTAATAGTAATATTTGTAAGGATGTAAAGGTTAAAGAAAAATATGATTTTATTTCTTTGCCATTTAAATTGTCTTCTTATAAAATTGTGTGTAGAAATAGTATATTGTTTGGAAATAAGAAAATTGCTTGGAAAAGGGGTGTTACATTGAATAATTTATTAAATAATACAAAAGAAGTTTTTGATAGAAAGACTATTCCTGGTGTAGTATATTTTATTCCTTGTTTATTTTGTAAGAAGGTTTACATAGGTCAGAGTAGTTTGAGTTTAAATGAAAGAATAAAGGTTCATAAAAGTAGAGTTAAAAATAGATATCTTAGTTCTGCTTTGTATGTCCATGAAAAAGATACAGGCCACACTATTGATTTTGATGAAGCTAAGGTTGTCTTCTTTGAGAGAAATGAAATCAAAAGAAGAATTAAAGAGTCTTTATTATTGAAAATTTATTATTCTGAAGCAATTAACTTATTTAAGAGTTCTTTTAATATTAAGGGTAGATGGGAAGTGAATGGATTTGTGGGTAGTTTTTAATATTATATATATTGTGTAGTTTTTGTAGTTCTTTACACTTGAGAAGTCTGCTTGTAGCAGTGAAACCTTAGGTTGTGGTTTTTTTATATTATTTTTATGCTGGTCTGGTTTAATTTTGGATTTGGGGTAGTTTTGATTTTATATTGACTAGTTTAGCTTTATGCGTGTAATGTTTATATATATATATTACAAATCGATGACTGTATTTCTTCAAAATAATTTACATAAATTTATAAATAAATATTTAAAAATACAGTATTTAAAATTTATAAAAAATATATATATATAACCGTCACTTAGAAGCACTTTCAACTAACTTGTAGCTTTGTCAACTATCACTTTTGAAATGTGATAGTTGACAAAGCTACAAGTTAGTTGAAAGTGCTTCTAAGTGATGATTATATATATATATATATATATATATATTTTGTATAAACTTTAAATACTGTATATATATATATATATATATATATATATTAATTTATAACATCTAACTCATTAGTGAAACAATCTTGTATTTATAAAGAATTTTGAAAGGTTTTTAGCTTTCTTCCCTTAAAACATAAATAAATATGTCTCTATATAATACCAAAAGATTACATTTAAAGCATATACTTTTGAATGTAAAAAATGTTTACAGTTTACTATTTTCATTGATTAATATATATTGTATCTGATGATGATTTTCTAATACAAAAATATAAAAGTTACCTCCATATATATATATATATATATATATATATATATATATATATATATATATTGTAATGGGCACACATGCCGTTACATTATTTATTTTAAAAATTACACATTAAAATAAAAGTTCGCAAATAAAAACTTTTTTTAACAATTAAAAAAGTGAAAGTTAAAAGTCATTTAAACTTTATATATATAAAATCACACAGATGAAAAATTATTAGAAGAAAACTTTATTAAAAAAAAGAAAAAGTTTTAAAACTAAATATTAAGAAGAAAAAAACTAAAAAACTTGAAAGATTTAAAGATAGAAAGAATGTACAATAAATTAATTAATGCTATTGTAAAATGGAAATGATTATTTCAATTAGTTAAAAGTAAGCTAGTCCTTGGGTATTTCAAAATGTATAAGTAAAGGTCAGATAGGAGAGAGAAAGCAATAGAAACTAATATCCAATAACATAAATTCCTCAAGAAATGGACTTCAATGAAAAGATCATCATCATCATGATGTAATGTCCACTGAATCCAAAAGTTTACAATAAAAGGAAGAGATGTGAAATCAGAGGGGTGCTATATGTGTTAGTGCAGAGAGAGTTGAAAGAGAAGGGATTGAAAGACGCAGTTTCAATTCCTTCAGTGTTACTAAAAAAAATGACCTTGTTTTTTATATTGCAGACTACAGGCTATCAGAATCTGGAAATACAATACCAGCTAAAGTAAAAGACCTCCGGATGAACCAATAAAATGGCCAACAGTTTACCGGTTTCCCCAGGATGTCAGAACAATTAACACTGGAACCCAAATGACAAGCAACAGTTTAAAGATAAACTTTTCTAAAACAGTAAGAACTATATAACCAATGAACATTTTCAAAATAGTAAGAACTCTAAATTCTAAACTTCTCAATATTTAAACAGAACTAGAATTTCCTATCTGACTAAATTATTTATTAATTATTTTATTGAATGTATTTTTTTTTTAAAATCATTCCCATTAATTTATTTTTTCATTGTTTTAAGTTTTTATTATGTATTTTTTTTGTTTTGTTGAACAACTTTTAATAAATGTTAAATTTAATTCGGGCATGAATGGCTGCATAGATTTGTGAAGTTATGTTAGTTTAAGCGAGGATAAATCTTAGGTTATTTGTTTCGTCGTTAAATTGGGTTAATCGATTGGATATATTGGTGTAATTAGTAAATGTAGTATGACATCCACTACATGCAGGATCACATGATATGCTGCACTTGAGCAAAATAAGTCCCTTTTTGTACTGACCATCGGAAGCAGATGTAATTCCTGCTCCTTGGATCACCCTTTTAGCCTATCGAATGGGAGAGTAAGATGGCAAAAAAGGACTGCAATCCCTTCCTATGGAGTTTTTTTATTATTATTCTCACCAGACAGATGTAACATTTTTGTACTGGATGAGAGACAATTTCTTCTCTAACCATGCTGTTTAGATGTGCATTCCTAACAGTATGGTATTGTCCTGTCGTATTCATGCTGCATTGAATACATCAATATATCAGATAGATTGACGTTAGTTTGATTGCGAACTTTTGGCCTAAAGTTAAATAAGGGATAGAATATATTTTTAAATGCAATCTATATAGTCTATTCATACTCAACATTCTAATAAAATATTAAATTTATCTGTGCAAACTTCTAAAATAAAAGTTAAAATGTAAATTAAATTCTAAAATAAAAGTCAAAATGTAAGTTAAATTTTAAAGTAAAAGTGATACTAAAATGATTCTAAGTCATATATATGTTTAATAAATGTTTTTGTGTGTTATTACTAGCAGTGGCATTTATTTTTTTATATTAAAATATATTTTAAGTATCTATATTATAAATTATCTCTGCTGTTCCCTGAGCTAGTGGCATGGGCTGATGGTCGGAATAAAAAAACATATGTAAAAATTAAATCTGATCAGCGCATATCTGCCTACTCTATAAATTTTCCAGGTTCAAATAACTTGGTAGCAGACTGTAGTGCAGATACAGTAAGACTCTTATGATCCCTGATCTCCCTGACCATTGTAATTGGCCACCCAATGTTGACTGATACACTTTAACCATAAGTACGCTGAGTAATTTTTTTTTTCAAAATGAAATATTTTTATCTATTTACTGAAGCTAGAAATATAGTACATATTTCTGCTTCACCTAATGCCAATGTCATCAGCACTAGTTTGTGTTTAAACCCAACCTTTTATATTAACTGACACCCACCACAGAATAGGTGGTAGTATAATGATAATCAATATTATAATCTTTTATCTAATTAATTTGTATTTTATGATTAACTAACCTTTTATAATAGTTTATTTATTTTATAATATTTGTAAAACTGTATATTATGTTTATTTTATTAAATTGGCATTGATATGTAATTGAATCCTAGATATCTATAAAATGTTACAAATATTTTAAATTCTTTTATTAAAGTTCATTTTTCTTAAATTAATCAGTTGGTAACATTTTATATTTATTTTTTGATAAATGTACATTAAAGGATCAATTATGTAAACTGTAGTATTTGTAAAAAATATTTTGTAAATTTCTATTTAAGTTTATGTCAAATATTAAATTTGAAAGTCATTGTACCAAATTCCTAAAATTTTTCTGAATAAAATTTACATTTTTTGTTAATCTAAATATTAATTAAATAGGCTTTCTTAGTACAATGACTGATAAACTGAATATGCTTGTTGCTGTTTTCTTTTAATTAGCAAATGAACCCTTTGGGGTATGTTTAATGCAGGATGATAGATTTACCTCCAACGCAGCCACCAACCTCAAAGAACCACTTAGAGCAGTTTCAGTTGGTAGTTGTCACTATAGATTGAATTCTATAGATAAAGCGAGATCAAATAAATAGTGGAAATTTTTGATAAGAAGGGATTATTATTTGAAGAGATCACTGAAGAGAGTAGTTTAGATTTACAGTACATTGTGATTAAAGAAATGATGGGGTGAAAAGATCGGCATTGCTCCCTGAAGCTCTGTTTCCACCAGCTCATCAATGCCTTTCCAGTGCTTTCAATATCTAGCTGGATACTGTACTGTGTCAAAGAAGCCTGCTAAATTATCTGACTGTATAACTGCCTGTTTCAAGCCATGGAACATCTCCCAATAGGTATATTATTATAATCTCCAATTTGCTGCAAGACACTGATTCTATTTTACTTGTTTTCTAAATCAATGTTAATTTATATTTTATATATCTGTAATGTTTATACAACTTAATTTTAAATGTGTCTTTTAATTTTTCTCTTAAATTTAAAATATCAATTCTTCTAAAAATCTCACATTATTTTGATGTGGCAAATTTAAATTAATTTTTGTTGGTTTATTTATAATATTGACTTACTGAAACTGCCAAGTATAAAAATTCAACAAGCGATTAACTTTAAACCTCTCTCTTATTTTCTCCAGTTAAAAATCATTACAGGAGACTTAATTCCATTAAATTAATTAATTAAAGAAAGCTCATTTAGTTTTGTACCTTATATTATAAATTTGTTTTAAATGATAGAAATTATTTTAAAAATTAGATGTGTTATTATTACCTCCAAATTAAAATTGCCCTCCTAAATTTTTCTGAAAGAATAAAGAATTTTAGTAAATCAGTTAAGTAAATCTATTACAATTTCTGTAAAACAAATGTCTTGAAAGAAAATCATTGAAATCATTTCATCAGTACATGTTTCATACATATATATTTTATTTGTCAAAAAATAGTAAAGATTTGAAGTATAATTTTTATGCTGCTTCACCATAAGTGAGTTTGATAGCCAATGCTCCATCTATGTTAGTTAAAAGACAGACTTATTTGTAATTACCGATGATAAACTAATTAATAACTTAATAAATTAAATATTTGGAAAGTGTGAAAAACAATTTATATTTTAAATTTTATTTCTTGCCTTCCCTTTTTATATTATGTTTTATGATTCATTCATTAATGGCCTAGGGTTTCTGGAGACTTTCTATTATGTCAGGGAGTCAATTATTTTAATCAGGAATTAAGTTATTATTTTCATTAGTGATGCACTATCTGTATGTGTTTAAGGCATTATATATTTATAGCTACAACCATTCATTTATTATTAGTATTTTGCTTTGCTACTTACTCCTCAGAACTGTCAGAAATTTAAATATGACCAGTCCAATCTTTCACTTTCCCTCAAAGTAGATGTAGTTCATACCAAGGGATGTTTTTTGGGCATTGCCATAATGATGTGTATGGGAAGTCCAGCATATCAAAAATATTATTATTATTATTATTATTATTATTCAGAGACATGTTTTGGCTGGAGGGCCAGCATTTCTTAACATCTACTTGTATATACCAGGGATTTCTTTTAGCAAAGCCACCTAGAGGTTCGTAACCGACCTCATTTATCCTTTTGTTGTGATCTATAATAGCATACTGCCTTCATCATCATTTTATATCTTTATTTAGAAAACCTGAAATGCTCTCTGCCATGATGGCATGTCTTTCACAAACCAACCCCATTAATTAGTTAAATATGATTGTCTAATTTCTTTAAAATGAACTATCTTGCTTTCCACACTCAGTAGAGACAACTGATTTAAATGTAATAGTGTTATAAATGCCCATCTTTCATATCTTGTTATCTATCTATCTATATTTATATATAAAATAGATTTATTTGTAATCTTTTAAAGAGGGCTAATAATATTTTATTGCTGATTGGTTTTTGGCAGGCCAATTAATAAATTTTTACATTGTTATCAGAGCCGCATCAAAATGAATTCAAGAAAATAACCTAGTTGTATAAACATAACTCAAATTATTTGTATAACAATAACCAATTCCTTAATAAATTCCTATAAACCTGTTATTATTTTGAGCCTCTTTGCAAACAATGACTTCCAGCTGGGACAGAATAAAATCAAGGACTGCTAGTGTCATCACAAACATTATCCATTAATCAGAGAGGCAATAGTTCAGGCAAATAGGTTAGGATTCACCATTTCCCTGACATCTGTATCTTGGGTATGGTTAGATTCAAAGTACTTTTGCTTGGATTATTGGTCTTGTTGAATGAATACACGATTTTGACCGGCACATTACATAAAGTTGTATACATTAAATCTTATAAAAGCACTGCCAGAAAGAAATAGAACATATATTAAAAACTAGAAAAAACATATATTAATTTTAAATTGTAATTTTATTTAAAAAAGAAAAAATCAAAAGGTTGAAATTAATATATAATTTTTTTTTGTTAATATACATTATGCTTTAATGTGTATAGGCGCACACAACCACATAAGTTTATGACTGTAAATGTGGTACCTTACAATGAGTACCCTTTGGGAATTTACTCAGTGTAACCCTATTTAAGCATTTCAATTAATCATAAATAAGTCGGTGGTATATATAATTGTGCTGCAAATATACACGTATAAACCCATTATCTCTTAAAACATATTTACTTCAATGCAACCTCCTTAAATAAATAATTTGCTTTTCGTGCTGTTTGTTTAAAATGAAATGTAGAGAAAAAGGAAGTCCTGGGGGGGAGGAGGGATAAATGTAGATGGTTCATAGGAAAACGATGGTCAATATTTTTTTTTTGTATATAGTCTCTTTGTAGAATTACTAACCAAATGTCTTCATTAATCATGTACCGTAATTACTAACCCTAAGTAAATTTTTTTTTGATTATTTTTTTAAGCAAGTTTACTGATATGTAATGGGCACACATGCCGTTACATTATTTATTTTAAAAATTAGACATTAAAAATAAAAGTTCACAAATAAAAACTTTTTTTAACAATTAAAAAAATGAAAGTTAAAAGTCATTTAAACTTTATATATATAAAATTGCACAGATGAAAAATTATTAGAAGAAAACTTTATTAAAAAAAGAAGAAGTCTTAAAACTAAATATTAAGAAAAAAAACTAAAAAACTTGAAAGATTTAAAGATAGAAAGAATGAACAATAAATTGATTAATGCTATGGTAAAATGGAAATGATTATTTTAATGAATTAAAAGTAAGCTATCCCTTGGGCATTTCAAAATGTCTAAGTAAAGGTCAGATAGGAGAAAAAATAGAAACTAATAGCCAATAAAACAAATCCCTCAGAAAATGGACCTCAATGAAAAGATCATCATTGTCATGATGTAAAATACACTGGATCCAAAAGTTTACAATAAAAGGAAAAGATGTGAGAGCAGACAGGAGCTATATGTGTTAGTGTGGTGAGAGTTGAAGGAGAAGGAATTGAAAGATACACTTTCAATTCCTTCAGTGTTTCTAAAAAAATGACATTGCTTTCCATATTGCAGACTACAGGCTATCAGGACCTAGAAATAAAATACCAGCTAAAGTAAAAGACCTCTGGATGAATCAATAAAACAGCCAATGCATACCGGTCTACCCAGGACATCAAGACTATTAACACTGGAACCCAAATGGCAAGCAATGTTTTAAAGATTAACTTTTTTAAAACAATAAGAACTATATAACCAATGAACTTTTTCAAAATAGTAAGAACTCTAAATTCTAATCTTCTCAATATTTGAATAGAAGTAGAATTTCCTATCTGACTAAATTATTTATTAATTATTTTATTGAATGTATTTTTTTTAAAATTATTTCCATTAATTTATTTTTTCGTTCTTTTAAGTTTTTATTATGTTTTTTTTTTTTTTTCTTTTGTTAAACAACTTTTAATAAATGTTAAATTTAAGTTGGGCATGAATGGCTGCATAGATTCGTAAAGTTATGTTAGTTTAAGGGAGGGTAAATCATATGTTATTTGTTTCATAGGTAAATTGGGTTAATCAATTGAATATATTGGTGTAATTAGTAAATGTAGTATGAGATCTGCTATGTGCAGGATCACATGATATGCCACACTTGGGCAAAATAAGTCGTTTTTTGTACTGACCATCAGAAACAGATGTAATTCCTGCGCCTTAGATCACCCCTTTAGCCTAGGGAATGGGATAGTAAGATTGCAAAAAGGACTGCAATCCCTTCCTATAGAATTTTTTTTATTGTTCTTCTCACCAGACAGATGTAACATTCCTGTACTGGATGAGAGACAATTTATTCTCTAACCATGCTGTTCAGATGTGCATTCCTGACAGTATGGTATTGCGCTGTCATATTCATGCTGCATTGAATACATCAATATATCAGATAGATTGATGTTAGTTTGACTGCGAACTTTTGGCCTAAGATTAAATAAAGGATAGAATATTTTCTTTTCAAATGCAATCTTTGTAGTCTATTCATACTTGACACTCTAATAAAAAATTAAATTCATCTGTGTGAACTTCTAAAATAAAAGTCAAAATGAAAGTTAAATTTTAAAGTAAAAGTGATACTAAAATGATTCTAAGTCATATATATATATATATATATATATATATATACTTAGAACATTTTAAACATTTATATATATATATATATATATATATATATATATATAATAAATGTTTTTTTGTGTGTTATTACTGGCAGTGGCATTTATTTTTTATATTAAAATATATTTTAAGTATCTATATTATAAATTATCTCTGCTGTTCCCTGAGCTAGTGGCATGGGCTGATGGTCAGAATAAAAAACATATATAAAATTAGATCTTAGCAGCTCAGATCTGCCTACTCTATAAATTTCCAGGTTAAAATAACCTGGTTGTGCCCTGTAGCTGATACGATAAGACTCTTATGATCCTTGATCTTCCCAATCATTATAATATATACATATGTCTCTAATTTTTAATAAAGTAATGATTTATACACATATAAAATAATGCAAAAAAAACTACTGTTCACACATGAGCTATATAAAATTGTAACACACTGATATCAAACCAGTCTTGATTATTTTTAAGATAATGTTTTTAATGACACACATAAAAATATTTTATTATTCTTTTCACCCTATTTTCAATATGTGGAAGCTCTCAGTTGTATACATACAATTTATATAGAAATATTTGAATGTGTGGAGTTATTCATTTATAATTACTCAATTAGAAAGCACTTATCTGAGAACAGAAGTTAATGAAAGCCAACAGCCCCTAAGTCAAGCCAACAGCCCCTAAGTCAATATTTATAGTGAAAACTAACAGACTGATTGCATATATATATATATATATATATATACATATATATATAATGTTTTCACGGTTATATGATGTAGATAAAAAATATATTTTTGGGTGCAAACCATGTATTATTTTGCATTACAATCTGATATTTCGATGGACTAGCAGCCGCCATTATCAAGGTTAATGGCGGTTGTTAGTCCATCGAAATATCAGATTGTAATGCAAAATAATACACGATTTGTATCCAAAAATATTATATATATAAGACACACTTATTAGAATTAAAAGATCTATACAGTAGTATACAAATAGATAACTTGAGCAAATACAACTGTAGAAACAACAAAAAAAAAACTTAGAAAAGAACAATCTAAAAATATAAAACAACATATTATTGTTAGAAAAAAATGATTATTCCAGAAAAAGATAAAACAAATGATAAAGCAAGCTATATAAAAGAATAATAAACCCAAATTATAAAACAACATGATTACTCTTAGAAAAAAGATTATTTCAAAAGAAGAAAGAACATATATATTATTACTAGAAACAAAAATTATATTATTAAGTATATAAACGTTTGTTTGCTTTTTAATAAAACGTACATAGGAATAAAGAACAAAAATTCAAAGTAACTTTTTAATTGCTACACCTTTTTGAATACAAGATTTGAGACCTGTTATTAAGTTTATAGAAAACAAAATCGATCCAAAAGTAAAAAAATTATAACAGATATTTTATAACTAAAAAAAAGCAAGTGATGACGTAGAGAAATTGTTGGAAAAGCTGTATATTAAATGTTTGCATGTTAAAAAATATTTTAATGAAGGCAATATTGTTATTGATATTTAAAAAATATGTAGAAATGTTTATTAGAAGATACATATTTATCATTTCACTCGATGTCATGTAAAGACATTATGTAAAAATCATTTAATAGAACATGATATATTTAATGATGGATATAACATAGTAGATTACATTCAAGTATTACTACAAGATATTAAAAAAAAATTAGAAATTTAAGATTTATAAATAATAAAATTTGAAGCATTTCGTTGGTAAATTAAGCTTTACATATCCAAACATAGTTCCAAAATGCTATCAAGTTTTTATGATTATATATCTCATTTGGGCAATTGGATCTACATAGTAATGTTAAAATATATTAGCAATGAGAAAAGTATACAGCATGGTGTCTCCATTTAGGATGAAACATTTTTTAGTTGTTTGATAGAAAATATTTATTGTATTAAAACAAAAAGATATGTCAATAAAAGTCACTGGGTTAATTTAAGATGCTGGTACTAATGTAATTGTTTTCAACCAATAATGTTTCCTAATTTCAGAAAATATTTTATAAAAAAAACTATGAAAAGGAAAAAAAATAGACCTAACATTACATGATAAAAATGTTAAATTGATATACAATGTTACTTTTTAAATGGAGAAAATGAAGGTTTTAGTAATGGCCAGAAAAATTAACAACTATAATAACTACATCATATTAATAATACAGATACGTATAATCATCACTCTCAGACATTTCAAAATGAAGATCTTTCCACTTTTGATCCAGTTTATGCAGTCTTTATGCTCTCTTCTGCACAATACATCAGAAAACTTCCTTATTTCATCCATTTCTTAAGATTTAGCTTAATACTTCAATTATGATCTCTTTTAGAAATTTGTCTAACCTAACTGTATTTCAGTCTCTTAACTTTTTTCATAATTTCAGTATATCTACTTGTTATCTCATCCATGAAATATGTTTTTGATCTCTTCTTGGTATTCCTAATATACATTCTCAGTACTTTGTTGAGTAATATGAAATCTCTGTATGGATCTTTTCTTAACTGACTAAGTCCCAGGTTCATAAAAAGTATCTGGTCAAACATATCTACTAAAAACCTGCATACACATATAATGAACAAAATTAATAGTAGAACTAAGTTTGGATTGAGTACTTTTATAAAAGTAATTTAAAATTTGAAGTTATTATGTGTACATATTAATAAATACAAATTTTGTTTCTATTTGTAGACATAAATTTAAATTTCTAATGATAAAAGAAAACCTAAGTGCAGATCACATGGCAATACTGGAAGAGACATATGTTGGCACTAATAAAGAGAAATGGAAATCCAAAATACATGGATGACTCTTTACAAACAAACTATCAGTGACTTCAAGTAAATGAATGAAAATATTGTAATGCAGCTGTCCTTAGGCATACTATCAGAAAATATTACAATATATGGATATTCAAACTCTCAAACTTTACCTGTCATGTGAAACTAAAAAAATACATTATGAGATAAGACAAATAAGATAAGGAATTTACTGACATGACATTAAAAAAAAAATTTGATAACAAAATTGAATTAACTTAGAAAAACTCTACTTATAGTGTAATGATGTGGTTAAATATACAATAATGTGGATTTTATTTTGTCTGCTTAACTTTTAGTCGTGAGTTTCTACGAGATACTAATGTTGTTATAAATAGATGGCTGTTGAAAAGATTTCGTTTTTATTATACTTATATGATATTTCATATTCCATACTGATAAATACTTGAGAATTTTCTAGGTTACTAAAATGATTATAAAGTAATTTTCTTTTGGGAATACAAAAATGAGCAAATTTCAATGCGTCATTGTTTTCATTTAATACAATTAAAATTTTATTTTTAGGTTTTCATTATTTAAAGCTTTTGCTATATAAATTTTTATAACTGAAATACAGGATTATTATATACCTGTATCAATATATAGGGTATATGAGTACAGACTTTCACACAACCCACCGCTCACCACTCTATCTCATTATACTAATACACCCGAACACATATATGTCAAAAAGTTAATTATCACCAATACGCATATTTCATGCTAAACCAGAAATCATCACTTGGTCCAGATTATCATTCTCTACACACATATGCAATAAGTGCTCAGATATATATTAAGATAGCCAATCTTCATACTTTAATGGACAGGTTTCAATCCACTCCAGCCATACGTCGAAAAGATAAATAATTACTAATATATGCATTTCATGCTAAGCCAGTAATCATTAGTTGGTCTAGATTATCATCTCTACACCTATATGCAATAAGTGCTCATATATATGTTAAGATAGCTAATCTGCATACTTTAATGGACAGGCTTCAATCCATTCCACACTCCAACTCTTCAATCGTCCATGCAATTGAAAATCTAATGATGGAATGCTCAAAGGCCATCCTGAGACAGAGATTCTCATCACAGTGATGTTGACCTAAAGTCAATCTGATCCCTCATGTATAGGACATAATCCATTTAATACATATACAAGGGATGAGTAGACATCTCTACTTTAAAATAACTGAAATACAGGCTGATTATATACCTGTATCAATATATATATAATACATAGAGTATATGAGCATAGATGGATATGCTCATATATTCTATATATTACATATATGAATTTTTGAATTTTTAGGCAATATGGCCACAAATATTTGGTAGTTTGGCATATGTTTTTGTAAGATATTAATATGATTTATAGACAGTAGTTGGAGAAATCTTTACTCTGAACAATTATTGCATTCAAATATCAGCCTTTCAAAAAGCGCATGTACAATTAGCTTGAAAGGCTGATATTTGAATGTAATACTAGCTTAAAGTATATATACTATACATGTATTTGAATATAACATTTCATGCTAAAAATTTCTAAAATCACATATATTTGCATATTTATAGTAATTATATGCTAGACTATTTCTATCACCTAATAGTGATTGTCAAATATCTGAAAAATTTCAAAATCTATTCAAACTTTTCAATTATATTCAACTTCTAGTAATAACTTACAACTGCTAATAGTATTATTTTCTTCTCTTATTCAGGTGTTGTTGGCCTTAATAGTGACAATGTGAGCATGGAAATCAAACCTGAATCTTTTACATTTGGAATTTAAAGTAAGACACTGACCATCTAGATTAGCTATTGTAAAAACAGTAAATATAAATTTTATATACTTATCTACTAAGATACTTATGACTTCTCCACTTTTTCCTGAAGACAAACAACGAAGAAGCCAGGAGAATAATACCACGTGTAATGTTGTGTTACCTACTAAACAGTGCGCTATTACTAACAGTTGAATGTATTTGAAATTTTAAATAACGTTTATTTTTTTAAAGACATTGACCAATTAATATTACATGCTGGAAATAATTCATCGTAAAATTATTATTAAAGTACGTTCAACACAAAGATATGTGTGTGTATCTACACAATTTGTATATTTGACGTATATATTATAAGTTAATGTTTTATTAATTTTATCACTGTTTGTTTTTGTTTTGTGATTTCTAAGATTGTTAAAAAAGTTATTTCAGTATTCATGAATTTATCTATTATTATTATAATAAAATAATTTTATCAAAATTAATTAAATTCTTATAATTGTAAATTTACATGAATTGAACATATTCATTTGGTAATTAATCACGTGATGAGAGTGCTTTTTAAAATAAATTTTATTAAAAATAATGAAACATTTTAATTACTATTGTATCTGATATTTTATTTTATTTGATTTTTATTTTAAAAAATTGTATTAAAAATGTTAATGAAAATAACAGAGATTTTTAAAATCTGCTTTATAAAATTAATGATATATTATTTAGTAAGCTTTTCTATTTGTTGGAAGAAACCGTTGATCGTAAGTTGTATTTTAGTCTATAACATTGCTGTTTTTTTCTTTGGTTCCATTTAGGTTTTGAGTGAGTCCATTTCGAACGTGACTCACCATCTGATATTTAGCAGAAAATGTGTTCCTAGGTATTTTTATCTGCAATTTATAATAAAGACGGACAAATACTCAAATCTCGCCAAACAATTGTTGGTTATTTTCGACAACAAATTTCTCTTTCATAGTTTGTCTATGGAAGGTGGAAGATTGCATCTATCTTGAAGTGACCTATTAAAAACCTAATTTGCTTCAACTCTTACTCACAATCTATTTCAATATTTCAAGACAACACTGTAATATTTTCAATCCAAACTCATCAGCTTATATAGTCATATAGGTCTGAACTCAGTTCAGTACCTGTATATTTTGATGTCTTTGGTTCTTTAATAACCATAACTATCACTATCCTATTAGGCAAGATATATATGACTATATAAGATGATCAGTTGGATTGAAAATATTATAGTGTTTTCAATTTGAGTCTCATAGTTTTGAAGTTAAGTTAGATAAAATGTGGCTGCTGGGGGGTTGCATTAGATCCTAATATCTAGGTGCAGTGCTCTTAGATCCAAGGCTCCTCACTGACAGAGGCCACAAACCAGAAACTAGTCTGGGGATATTGGATGAGTACGAAATAGAAGGGGATTTTATGCACAAGCCTTCTGGCACCCATTGATTACTCTGGCTTGTACTGAGTGACAATATGCATAGAGAGTTTTACTTGTTTTAATAACTGTTAAGAGAATGCATAAAAACAGTGATCATGTGATGTTTATTAAAAACCTATCATGCCTAATAGGATAGTCGCAGCTATAGTTATTAAAGAACCAAAGACACCAAAATGTAATGGTACTGAACTGAGTTCAGACCTATTTGACTCTATAAGCTGGTAATCTGGGATTGAAAATATTATAGTGTTTTCAATTTGAGTCTCATAGTTTTGCTGTTAAGTAGAGATAAAAGGTGGCTGTTGGAGGGTTGTATTAGATCATAAGATCTAGGTGCAGTGCTCTCAGATCCAAGGCTCCTCACTGATGAAGGCCACAAGCAAGAAACTAATCTGAGGATATTGGATGAGTAGGCACTAGATGGAGATTTTATGCACAAGTCTTCTGATGTCCATTGATTACTCTGGCTTGCATTGAGTGGCAATATGTATAGAGAGTTTTGCCTGTTTTAATTTTTAAAATTATCAGAGTATGAATCATTTTGCAGATAATATCACAACTAAATATAATTATTAAAATAGAATGTTCTTTGATAACTCTAACTACTTTGTCTTAGTTCTAAATATATATTTATCTCAAATAAAGGTTCTTTTCTATTTTACATATACTATTTTATGTTTAAAAATATATTTATCTCAAATATAGATTGTTTTTAATTAAAATATATTATCTTATGTTTCAAAATATATTTATCTCAAATATAGGTTTCTTTACAAGTTTAAATCATCTAGATCTTAAATATAAGTTCTTTAACAAGTTTAAAATATCGTGATCTCAAATGTAAGCTCTTTTCAAGTGTAAAATATCGTGATAACAGTCTTGAAATTCGAGATAAAATGCTCATGAAACAAAATGTTAATGGTAATACTTTAATTTTTTAACAAAAAAATATGATGGTTATTATTTAAGATAAGACATGGAATATTTGATACTTCTCATAGTATTTTGAAATCTTAGTATTTTTAAGAAAATAGAAATGAAATTACATAACAGAATACTCAAATACTTAAGTAATAAATAATTCATAACTTACAGAACTTTTCTAAATACTTTATAATTATTTAAATATAACTATTTTACTTCTATCAAGTATAAAATATAGAAATCTTATCATTTCTTATGCTAATTTAAATAAGCAATATCAAAATAATGTAGAAGGCAGTAAGGGCATATTTTCTGCTGCCACCTACACAACAAGAGCATTTGAAATGAGATAAATGGTTTAAGATTAATCTTCTATGAGTTCAGGTAAAATAATTAATTATTAAGCAATATGAATGTATAAACTCTAAGTGATCATTGAAATCTACTCTTAAAAATAATTATTAGTGTAAACTTTATTAAAATAGATTTTGTGACAAGTAGATGTGCTTATGCAATGATATTATAATGGCCATTAAACAAAACCTAGTTAATTAATAATAAAAATATTTAATTTACATTATTAATATTTCTTTTGGACAACTATATTATATTTACAAATATTAATAACTTTATATGCAAAATAACATATCTCTATGCCATTGTCCAGGCTACTAGAAGATATTAAACACTTTTATTAATCAAAATACAGTATTAAGAATCAGTGTGGAAATGCTTACTAAGGGTTAATATGGTATTAACCTATATTATGCACTATACAACACTAATAACATTAACAATACATATGTTGGGGTGTGGAAATAACTGTGCTTAAAACTAATGACATACTTTAAGATAATATATTACAATGGAGTGAATAATAAATTGTAAAGCTAAACATGCCTGTGAATATACACCAAAATTTACTCTAATATTAATATTGTAGGCATAATAAATAAAAAAAATATAGACTAAAAAAAAATATGAATGAGTACTTGCTACTATGTGCAAGAGATGCCAATGAATGAATGAATATGCTGCACTATATTTCTGGAGTGGGTAAACACATATGAAATAACTGCAATATCCACTTAAAATTGTTTTAAAATGATATTACTAATAATAAAAGGCATAGAGCTAATAATAATAAACATATGGATGATTATCTATCTCACATGCACATACAAGAGGCCTATAATTTATTCACTCAGTTTAAGATTATATGTATATCAACAAAACCCTTACTGCATAATAGTGACAACACTCTTGTGTATAAATTATTTAAAATTCTCACATATATATTGATATTATAATGTTTTCATTCATGAAATAATTTTCATAATATACAAAAGGCTGTAATACCTCTTCACTGAAGTGATCCATAAGCTCAAAACCAATTGGTCTGGAGATAAGAATTTTCAGATAGAGATTTTGAATTCTTTCTCTGTTGGTACATATAATTAAAGCTTGATTTGGAACTAGTGATAAGCTCCATCTAGTGATATATATATATATATATATATATATATATATTTTATATTTATTATATATATATATATATATATATATATATAATAAATATAAAATACAATACCCATTATAAAATGTTATATATATATAATAAAAAAAATTTAACGGTAAATACAATATTATAGTTTAAATTGTTTTGTAGTGCTTTCAATTATGTAGAAACCCTCCTCAGCTTTAACTAAATTTCAAATTTTTTAAACTTAATGTTACATATATTTCCATAAGCTATGTATGGCCATATTTAATGGGAGAAAGATATCATAAAAAGAGGAAAATTAAAGAGGCAATATTAATTGATAAATATAAGAATGATGTTATTAATAGGCAAGTTGCAAATACAGCCATACACAGCTTATGGAAATATACATAACATTAAGTTTAAAAAAATTGAAATTCATTTAATGCTGATGAGGATTACCAAGTAATCGAAAGCGCTGCAAAAGAATTTAAACTATAATATTGTATTTACCATTAAAGTTAATTTTCTTTTTTAGAAGGAAAACTATCTCTTTTCAGTCCTTTTGTTCTCTTCTTGTAGTCACATGTGCACACATTTATTCTTCATGAAAGTAGAGTAGACACAAAGATGAGGATTTATATTAAAAAATTTTGAAAAATATTCACAATGTAATGTAACTACTTCAAATATCATGAGAGCTAACTCAGATAATTCTAATAACAACCAGTTTATTTCAAAACACCTTTTAATGGCAGTTGGAGTCACATGGAATTCAGAAGAATAACAAACAGAAGGATAATTTTTGACTCTTTATAAAGTTTGATTATTGAAATAAGTCAACCTTTTAAGTGACATTAATTATGACACTGCAAATTTAAATTATATTTATTCCTCTTCTAAATATATAACAATATAAACAGAGCAAAACTCTCCATACAGTATTGCCACCTGTGCTAAACAGAGTAATCAATGGATGCCAGAAGGCTTGTGCATAAAATCCCTATCTAATGCCTACTCATCCAATATCCCCAGACTAGTTTCTGGCTTGTGGCCTTCATCAGTGAGGAGCTTTGGATCTGAGAGTACTGCATCTAGATCTTAGGATCTAATGGAACCCTCTAGCAACCACCTTTTATCTCTACTTAACTACAAAACTATGAGAATGAAATTGGAAAACACAAAAAATATTTTCAATCTAAGCTCAATAGCTTATATAGTCATATGGGTCTGAACTCAGTTCAGCACCCATACATTTTGGTGTCTTTGGCTCTTTTACAACCATAGCCACCACTATCCTATTAGGCAGGATTGGTGTTAAACCATTAAGCATCACATGATCACATTTCCTATACTAGCACATTAATTGTTGATAAACAGAGCAAAACTCTCCATACAGTATTGCCACCTGTGCTAAATAGAGTAATCAATGGATGCCAGAAGGCTTGTGCATAAAATCCCTATCTAATGCCTACTCATCCAATATCCCCAGACTAGTTTCTGGCTTGTGCCTTTATCAGTGAGGAGCTTTGGATCTGAGAGCACTGCATCTAGATCTTAGGATCTAATGCAACCCTCTAGTAACCACCTTTTATCTCTACTTAACTACAAAACTATGAGAATGAAATTGAAAACACAAAAAATGTTTTTAATCTAAGCTCAATAGCTTATATAGTCATTCGGGTCTGAACTCAGTTTAGCACCATACATTTTGGTGTCTTTGGCTCTTTTACAAACATAGCCACCACTATCCTATTAGGCAGGATTGGTGTTAAACCATTAAGCATCACATGATCCTCAATGATAAAGGCCACAAGCCAGAAACTAGTCTGGGGATAATTGGATGAGTAGGCATTAGACAGGGATTTTATACACAAGCCTTCTGGAATCCATTGATTACTCTGTTTAGCACAGGTGGCAATACTGTATGGAGAGTTTTGCTCTGTTTATCAACAATTAAAGTGCTAGTATAGGAAATGTGATCATGTGATATATAACATGTTTGAATCAATCAGCAATTTAGAAAAACTATTCAAATAAATAAATGAACTCAAGATGAGTAGTTATGTTATTTGTTTTAATATGAAACAATCTGGATATAGCTATTTCATTATAATAATTAAAAGGTTGTTTTTTATAAATTGGTCTTTTATGATAATTTTATAAAACAATTTTAAATAATTGTTATTGTTTTTATAGACTTCATTTTTTGTAAAAAGTCATCATTTAATATCTGAGCATGACATAAATAAATTGACTATTTTAGTGACAATAATTAGCATTAATAACTAATCAAACATTATTTAAGATGTGACAGAGATAATCTTAGAGCAAAATTCAGTATTTAACTAATGTTTAGATAAGAATGATATAACACACTTTTTCTCTTATTAATTCCTTGGCTTTTTTGAAAACCATTAAAATTTTTTTAACATTTTTTTCAAACTTATTGGCTAATGAATCAGCTGAACTTATGCTTTCAGAAGAAATACTGCATGGATAACTTGCTAGTTTTTAATTCTATCACAGAGATAATAAAAAATAAAACCTAAACTTTAACATTGACTTAAAAATAGATAAATAATAACCACATAATTTACTTCAAAATTAAAATAAATTTAAAATGTGAAGTGAATTTGAAGTGCAGATTTTAAATGAAGGGCCTATAAATTTTAAGTGTGTTTATTTATAGATATTACAATGTCTGTTGCTTTTTTCCACACCCATGCATCAAGATTATTACAGCATTTCTTTTTTATTAAACCAATAATTTACATTATTTAAATTAATACCGTGTTATTATCTTTTTAATTTGTGATCTTGAACTTTACTTTAAATTCAGATGATTGAGTCACATGATGTCTAGACAAAAATGAACTTGTTAGTTAATGATTTTTATTAACTCTAAATAATTATCAAATCAATTATTTAATAAAATTATTAACTGATTTTCAAATTAAATATTTTTTTTTATTAATATACTACTTTCAATTTATTTAACTTTTACTTTATTTTAACTAAAATCTTTTAACATTATAATACATGTACACAATTTTAAAATATATTTATTTCTTTTAATAAATCTGTTTAACTTTTAACATTCCATATGCATACTGCAAACACTCACACACCCATGTACATTAAATATAGCCATTTTTAATACAATAAAAATAAATTAGTTATTGAGTGACATTAATTTCAGTCATTTATATTAATATTTTTATACTCTAATTTTAAATAATCTCACATAAATTGATATTTCATAAATTAAAACTATCACTTTAGAACTATTTAGTTTAAAAATCAGCAACTAAAAATCCTAATAAAGTTAACTATTTCAAACAGCATAGAATAATTTAACCTATTACATCTATTTAAAGCATATTAGCTTCTAAATTAACTCATGTTATTGTAGAATAAATAAAATACTCTTTAGCCAATCATTAAAATACTATCTAACTCAACATATTTTTTTTTACAAGATCAGCTATCATATCCTGATATCTGGTCAAAAAGAATAAATATTTAAATGTAAGTCTTAG
This sequence comes from Epiperipatus broadwayi, assembly GCA_028023455.1. NCBI lineage: Eukaryota > Metazoa > Onychophora > Udeonychophora > Euonychophora > Peripatidae > Epiperipatus > Epiperipatus broadwayi. The sequence goes on along the minus strand of JAQFVV010000354.1, from coordinate 751,440 downwards.
ACTAGCAAGAATAAATATTTAAATCAATAATATAATTTATCTAAAGACAATCTACTATACAAATAAACGACATTTAAAAAAGATGGCTACTTTTTTCTTGTAAAAAAGTTTTCTTTTAAACTAGATTGGAGAGTATTTCAATTATTTATTATACATTTACATGTGTTTTGAAGTACTATGTACATTAGGCACAGGAAATTTTCATTATACATGTATATTTCATGGGTTTGTGATTAAGTAAATTATGAGGACCGAAGTTATCCTCATTGCTGTACTCCAGGATTTTATTTGAGTAATTAATAGATAGTAGATAATAGTACTATTTCTATGTATTGTCACCATGTTTAAACAATTTATGAAACTTGCAATCAGCAGGCCTCCTAAAGTGAATGCATATACACTGTTTAAGCTTGTGTCTTGAAATTTAACATTCACAGCAGACAACTGACTGGCAGGTTATTAATTATAAACTTTAGTGATTCAATTTTTATTTTATTTGTAAGCATGTGAATAGATTGGGTTCATAACCTAAGAGATTTTTATATGCTGTTGTTGAACTTATTTTTTTGTACATCTGTTTGAAAAATTTTATTACGCAATTTTCAATAATCTCCAATTTTTTCCAATTAATGTTACTTAAATATGTATTTCTAATACAGTTGCCAAATAATTTTAGCAAAAATTATTTCTTTGTATTTTATAAGGGATTCAGTAATTTTATGTTACTGCCATTTACTGATAATTTACATGAACATTATTTGTTAGTAATTTCTGAAACTATATAAAACTAAAAAGTAGAAAATAAGTATATATATATAGTTAAAAAAATAATTTATTCACATAAATACACTAAAAATTAAAAATGCACTAAAAATAAAATAAATTATCTTTCACAATATCAATCTATTCATCATATTATTTGTAAATAACACTCCCATTTTTGTTTCAAAGCCAAAGAGTTATTAATTGCAAATGACCTAACAGATATATTGGTATTGAAACAATTTTTAATGATGATCACCAAAGGATATATGAAAGTGAATAAATGTTTTTTTTTTTATTTTTTAATGCTTTAATATGAATTAAAGCATTTATTTAAATAAAAAAATATACTTTTTAGCAAATAGATAAATACATACACTGGGTGTTTAGTAGCTGTCTTTAGAGTAGAATGAACATAATTTCTTTTGGAAGGCTTAGTTATGATGTTTTAAGATTCTAACAAATCTAAGTACTGTAGTTAAGCTTCAGTCAAGTAACCACCTACTTTTTAAATGTCTCCTTCTACCACTGTATTAAACTGCATGCAGGGCATAAAATAAATATTTGTTTAATCTGTTAGAGGTCATGTGCCATTGGAGTGGTATCAATGATACAGTGGGGCTGAGATGTCTAGATCTTCAATAATTTTTAAGCAAAATATTTAGAAATTCCTTCTTAATATAATACAATTCTCATTTAGTTACATATATTTTTTCTAAGGCAGTATGTAATTTGCCTATACTTAATGTTATTATGTGTGTAATTACAGAGGGATTGAATAATTGGAAGGATGAAAAGATCGAAGCCTGTCCATTAAAGTTTGAAGAAATGTTATCTTAATATAAAATGAGCACTCATTGTATATATGTGTGGGAGTTTATGATCTGGAACCAACTGATGAGTGCTGGTTTTGCATGGAATATATAGATTGAGGATCACATATCTTTTTCACCTGTATGTGGTTATGTCTGTTGGTTGCTTGAGATAAATTGGAGAATGAATAAAATGAAAAATCCTGAGTTCAAATCCCTCAATTACATAATAAGATACATTAAATATAGGCAAGTTACATACTGCCTTAGAATTACATATTGCTTGGAAAATAAATTGTACAAGTTCAGCCCATTCCTCTTCTACTAATAGTCTGATAATATGAGTAGTTAGATTGATATAATGTCTATGTGGGCATGAATACAATATCAAATCCGTAAGACCTTTCAGTGTTTCATCATCAGTTTTTCAATGAAATGGTCTATTGAATAAATTGGAAGAGTGAGAAGTTTGACATTATTGTTTGAAAAATTGCTATCTTAATATAATCTCAGCACTGACTGTAGATATGTGCTGGAGATATTATGATCTGGCCCAATTGATGAAAGGAGACCCTTTGATTCCTCTTGGAGGCCTTAAAGGAACTGAGCAGGGCAAATTCCTAATGTCCACTCCATACATTCTTGTCGTTGCAGCTGTTATTACTATGTGATTATTCATATAGTATACGAACATGGATGGGCTGCTCACCAACAGGCATTAGCCAGCGTGGTGAGTTTATTGGCTTTTTACCTCTGAGTTTAAGATCAAGAAACACCGTGGTCTTTCTTCTCAATGCCTGATAAGGCAGAATGAATGTTTGTGTAAATGATAAATATTTTTCCAATACATATATACAATTATGACAGACAAAAATAAAGCATGGCCCTTATTCCCAGGAGACTGTAAAGTCACCAACCAAGGCAGCGGTTGGTGGCCAAAGGCGGAGGGTGCTAAGAAATCCCTGATTGCAGACCCAGGCTGCCATTTGATGATGACTTTTTATTTAGGTACTTACAACTGCAGATCACTTTCAAGTGAAGGAAGATTACAAGAATTAGAAGAAAAACTGTCTTATATTAAATGGAACATTATTGGACTTTGTGAAGTTAGAAGAAAAGGAGAAGAAACAATTGATTTAAAAAGTGGACATATACTCTATTATAAAGGCACACATATTGGAAATACAAGTGGAGTAGGATTCATTATAAATAAAAAGAACAATATTGTGGAGATTGATGGTGTATTGGAAAGAGTGGCAAGATTAGTTATACAACTTAATAGCAGATACCAAATGCAGATAATTCAGGTTTATGCCCCAACAAGTTCTCATAGTGATGAAGTAGTAGAAGATTTTTATATGGATGTACAAAAGGCTTTTGATCAGAGTAAACAACATTTTAAAATTGTTATGGGAGACTTTAATGCTAGAATTGGTAGACAAATGAAAGATGAAATTGCTGTAGGTAATTTTGGTTATGGTAATAGAAATGAGAGAGGACATAGACTTGTGGAGTTTGCAGAAAAAGAAAAATTTTATATTATGAATTCATTTTTTGAGAAAAATGTTAAAAGGAAATGGACATGGAAGCATCCAAATGAAGGTACAGCAGAATTGGATTATATTTTGACTAACAGAAAATACATATTTCAAGATTGTAATGTTCTTAATAAATTTAACACAGGAAGTGATCATCGATTAGTAAGGTGTAAGTTACGTGTTAATGTAAAACTAGAGAGACAAAAATTATTAAGAAAAACAATATTTACAGTTGATATTCCTAATCTTCAGAAACATTCTAATGAATTTAAATTAGAACTTACAAATAAGTTTCAAGTGTTAGGAGATTTTGAACATGATACAGATTTGAATGAAATTAATATGAAAATAACTGATACACTTTTAAAAACTGCAACAAACATAGCTGGCAGAAAAAAGCAGCAATTGACTAATAAAATTTCTACTGAGACTAAAGAATTTATGAAGAAAAGAAGGAATATGAAGATATAGAAAAATGTTGTATTAAAAAGAATTGAATATTTCGAATTTTGTCAAATGGTACGGAAAAGAGTTGAAAATGATATAAGAAAGTATAACTGTGAAATAGCAAGGTAAGCTGTAGAAAAAAATAAAAGTCTCAAAAATGTTAAACAACATTTTGGTATTGGTAGGAAATTTATATCTGCAATAAGAAAAAAAGATGGAATTATTACTAAAAAGAGAGATGACATCATGAAAATGGTAGAAGATTTTTATCAAGAATTATATAGTAATAAAGAACAAGTACCTCCTATATCTAATACATCTTCCGAATTGCCCAGAATTTTAAATGAAGAAGTGAGACATGCAATTAAATGTATGAAGAAAGGAAAGGCTCCAGGAAATGATGGAATTATAATTGATATATTAAAAGAAGCAGGTGAAGAAATAGAAACAATTTTAGCAAAGTTATATACCAAATGTCTAAATGATAAAGATGTACCAGAAGATTGGAAGAATGCAGTAATAATATTAATATTTAAAAAAGGTGATAACGAAGATATTAGAAATTACAGATCTATCAGCCTTTTATCAGTTTTATATAAAATTTTTACCAAGATAATTACAACTCGTCTACAGAGAACTTTGGATTTCCACCAACCTAGAGAACAAGCTGGATTTAAAAGTGGTTTTAGTACAATGATCATATCCAGGTATTGAGAGAAGTCATAGAAAGGACAAACAAATATGAGTTGTCATTATGTTTTGGATTTGTAGATTATGAAAAGGCATTCGATTCTATACACATTTCTTCAGTGATTAAAGCATTGGATCATCAAGGTATAGATCCAGGATATTGTCATATTTTAAAGAATATTTATAAAAATGCAACAGCAACAATTAGATTACATAATGATACTGGAAAAATCAACATTGAGAAAGGTGTAAGACAAGGTGACTACATATCTCCAAAACTCTTTACAGCAGTGCTGCAAGAAGTATTTTGTGGATTAAAATGGGAAACTAAAGGAGTGAAAGTAAATGGAGAGTATTTAAGTCATTTAGATTTCACAGATGATGTAGTTGTTTTTGCAAATAATGCTTCAGAGCTGCAGGAAATGTTGCAGGAGTTAGCAGATGAAAGTAGAAAAGTAGGACTAAAGATAAATGTTAAAAAGACTAAAGTAATGTTTAATCGATTTGCTCAGAATATGAAAATAAAGATTGATTATGAGGAATTAGAAGAAGTTAACAGTTACAAATACCTTTCTCAGATTATTAATACAGATGGAAACATAATGGAGGAAATTAATCATAGAATTAAACTGGTTGGAGTGCTTTTGGTAGAAATAACTTGATACTAAAAGGAAATATCCCTATGTGTTTGAAAAGGATGGTTTTTAACAAATGTGTTTTACCAGTTCTTACTTATGGATCTGAGACTTGGACACTTAATAGAAGAGCAATACAGAGACTTCAGACCACTCAAAGGAGTATGGAGAGATGTATGTTGGGAGTAACAAGAAGAGATTGAAAACGCAATGTATGGGTAAGACAACAAACAGGTGTTACTGGCCTTATTGAAAAAATTAAAAGATTGAAATGGAGTTGGGCTGGACATATTGCTAGAAGAGATGCTAATAGATGGACAATTGAAATTTTAAACTGGATTCCAAGAGATTGTAAAAGATCCAGAAAGAGACCACATGTGAGATGGATGGATGAAATAAGAAAATGTGCAGGGGTGTTGTGGAGAAGAGAAGCTAAAGATTGGAGAAGATGGATTAAACTTGGAGAGACCTTCATCCTGCAGTGGATTGATAATGGTTGATGATGATGATGATGATGAATTCTGTGCAAAATGTATATTGGGAATCACATATCTTTTTCAAGGATGTGGTCATGTGTATCATATATTTGGGGATCGTGCATCTCTTTCCCAAGTATGTGGTCATGTGTATTGGTTGTTTGAGATGGGTAGAGGCTGAAGAGACTGAAAAATCCTGAAATCCTTTTAATTAGATATATTTTTATAAAAATTTGATTTAGTTGAGAATTTTTCTTTAATATAAAATTAAATTGTTAAAATTTGATCTTCATATATCAAATTTTCTGCATTCACATCTTTGATACTGTCCACTTCAGTTAAATATGTTAATGATTAATACTAATCACTTTTAAGATAGAGATTATCATATTATTCCTAGTCCCTAGATAAACGTTAAATCAATTAAAAATTAATATATCTGATATTTAATAAAACATCAACATATAAATTAATTTACACAACTTTCTTAGTTATATTTCAAACGACCACTACTTAACATAAAACAAACATAAATTAAGAACATTACTAATCATATATTTTATCTTCTAAAATAAAATGTAATAATAAGCTATATTTTCCCGAATAGTCTAATTTGTCGTTCCAAATCAAACGAAGTAAGTAAATTAAGTGTTTAATCCGGATATGTTGTTGTCAAACCCCAAAATCTATCTTGTAGCAGAAAACTTAACATATGTAAATTTCAAAATTACTTTTGTACTATTAAAATGTTTAAACAACTAAATAAATTAAATTTAATACTATCGAAGTCATTTTATTCCTGTACAATATAAACTTATTAAATCGCATTTCCTTTCTCCAAGAGATGTTGGCGGTATTATTTTAATGAGAGCCGCATAGCGCATATTTTTAAAAGCATTAAAATGTAAACGGAATTACTTTGACATCTTTAAAATGGTAATAAAAAAATTGTTGTAGAAGGCACATATCTTTGAAAAAGGATTTCAAAACGGAAGAAGATCATTAAAATTAATTATAAGCATCGCATTTTTTTTATATAAATGTCACTGCTTTGACTGCGTAAAACTATTAACCTTTTATATAGTTTAATGTTATAAATTATTACTACTAAATCAAATCATTATTATTTTATTATATTTATAAATTAATTTGAAAGTGACTTCTTATCATCACCATCATCAGTGTATTTTTTTTTCAAAAATCTTGTCTACACCTTAACATGGCCAGTTTTCCGAAAGTTCCTATCAAATGCCCTATTTTTCAAAAACGGATACTTATCTCTTTCTGTAAAATTGTCTACTGCTGTTTTCTATTTTATATCACTCTTTCTATTACACTCTACTTGGTTTGGTTTACTCTAATGATAGAGTTTTAGGTTCTGGAGTGTAGGATCCTCGGATCGATTCCATTTTTTGTTCCTTAGGCGTTCGAACGTTTTATGAATTCTCGAACAATGATTCGATTACTTTTTAATATCTTCTATAGTATCTGGAAACTCGTCCTTTAAATATATAATCAATCCTATCTCCTCCTCTCCATTTCTATTTTTTTAAAATAAATAATCACATTTACTTATTTTTATTAGCACTTAATAATACACTATGTAATGAAATAAATAGGAATTGAAATAAGCATGCCGTTTTTATCAAAGAATTATAAAATACATGTCAAACAATATTATAGAAGACGAGAGGAAAGAAGGAAAAGGACAGAAAGGCTAGAAAATCAGACTTATTTAAATATGTAGCTGTAAACCTTTGATAACTAGTAATGATAATGGATTGTTTACACCCAAAAATAAATTAATTAAAAGCAGTTATAATTTCGGAAATAATAATATTCAAATTAATAATTTTTACATTTTAAAACAATATATATTTATCATCACCAATCCAGTGAGTAGACACATCACCAATATATCTATTTTCCCAATATGTTCTCTTCATTACCTAACCCCTCAATTCTACATATCTTTCTATCTCTTATATCATACATCAATGTCAATCTTTTATGATTCTTTTTGCTTCCACTCAGCATTACTTTTAAATCATATACTATGCTTTCTTCTTAATATATGTCCAATTCTGTTTATCTTTCCATTTCTAATTTCCTCAGTCAAATTTCTATTTTTATTTACTCCTTTCAAAGTTTCGTTTATTATTTCATTCATCCAACTGATTTTTTTTTCCCATTCTTTTCCATTACACGTCTCATATGCTGCCAATCTATTGTTCATGTTTCACAAGCATACAATAGTATACTCCACACATGGCATTGAGATATTTATTAAGAAAAAGAAAAAAATTTTCTTTTTCTTAATAAATATCTTATTTGCAAAGGCTACTCTTCTTTTAACTTCATTTTCACTTATTCCATCCTGACTCAACTAACTATCCAAATATTTAAATCTTTTTACCTGTTGAATTGTGTTACCATAGATTTTCAATTTGTACCCTTTTTGCATTTCTCCCTATCATTAAACACTTAGCTTTCTCAATATTAATCTTTATTCTATATACAAAACATTCTTCCTCCAGTATATTTAACAGATTCTGAAGACATATTTCATCCTCAGCTAAAAGAGTCATATCATTTGCAATTCTTATATATTTTATTATTCTTCCCTCAACATTTGCTCCTCTATAACCTAAATAATTATGTAACACATCTTTTAATGAATATTCAAAGAAAACAGGTGACATATTGCATCCTTGCCTAACTATTTTTTTTATTCACTTCATTATTTTCATTAATCTTCTGTCTAAGTCTTATTCTTGCCCAATATATATAGTACAAATCAATATTCTTTTCTTCCAAAATACTCTTTTATTTTGTCAAGCATTGGTGGTCGAGAGGTCAGTGACAGCTGCTTTACAAGCAGTTGTCCCGGGTTAGCGGGTTTGCTTCCCGGCCAATGCTATGATGCATGAGAAAATAATCTTTTATTTTTAAAGCTGGATCATAAGTTTATTCCAGATTGCTCTATCAAATGTTTTTTTCCCAAATTCACAAAACGTAATAGCAAATCCTTTATCTGTTTATTAATATATATCTCTCTGCAACTGATCTAACAACACCAATAACATTTCTTGTTCTTCAATATAATATTCTGCCTTCCCATGAGTTCTTTGAGTTAAAATTGTCAATAAAACTTTAAAATCATGAGATAACAAACTTATATTCTTTTACTCTTCACATTTAACAGCTTATTTTTATTTTAGCAAATGGAATCATATAAATCTGTGTAAAGATCATCATGATATGAATATTCAACCATCTGCTATGGCTCCAATATGAGATTCAAAACCAAACTAAATAAAAAATTAAGACTTGATTTTTATCTTTTATATAGATAGCCCTTATCTAATCCAAATAAACCAGCCAATATTTGTTACTGTTTGTTTAACTGGACATTCTTAACTAGAAGAAAACAAGGATAATAAAGTATTCAAATACTCACTATCCAAGATTTCAAAACCTAATGATTACCACTCTTATCTTAGTTATTCTTTTTTGAGAGCTGCTGAAAATGCCATTCTTCACAATAAATTATGCAATATAATTAATAATATTAAGCATTAATTGCTCTGACCTTTAGAAAAAGTCAACAGTACAAAGAGAAAATAATAGTTCACCATTTCTGGATTTGACAGTACCAATTTCCTAATTTATCAACTTAAGCAAGATAAGCTTAAACTATGTCTGCTACTTCAAAGCTAGAAGAAGTATTTTTACTTTCTCATCAGATGTAATATTTTTAATTATTTTATGTAGAGTATAATGATATATTATGTTCTATGACAAAATAAAATGGAACATCTTTGCACATTATCATTTTTAGGAACATATTTCAGATTTTTCTGTTATGCCAAATTTCTATGTATATGTGGGTGTTGATGCTTCTATGACACTTTGACATATTATTATTCAAGACTTAAAAAGTGTACATTTGGACTAATGATAATCTTTAGTTTAATGAACAAGAAGTAAAAATTATTAATATATTTCTATAATGAGGATTTAGTCAAAGTTGTGAGTTCAGGAAGTTTGATACTTGTAATCAAACTATAGAAAAATACTATTTATATATACTAAACAATGATGAAGACATGTACAAGGCATTGTAATCTAGATCAGCTGATGAGTGTTGTTGCAGCATGAAATGGGCATCTTGCAATCATTGGTTTTAGCAATGTGTCATAAAACAGAAGTTTACAATATGAAGCTAAAGCATATCTAAATGTTTATAAGAAGCTAAATTACAATAAGAAATATGACTGTTTTATTCATTTGAAAAATGTGATGTGTAACTTTCAAATGCATTCATACTGAGAAAGGTTGATCATTGAAATATAATTGATTTAAGATGAAAGATGCATTGATAAAAACAAAATTTGAATATATAGGTATGTGTGTATATTTGTGGTTTTATAGATATAAATAAAACAGAATTTTTAGTAAATAGCTTATTATAGGGCATCAATCTCTACAACATCCTCTCATACATAAACAATGAATAATAAGTTAGTAGTCACTAAATCTGTCAATAGCCAGTAAGTCAAAGTAATGTACATTCCATCCCTGTTTTAATCTTGTTAAAGATAAATATATGCCCATTTAGATATCAATATTAAATAATTATCTGAGTTGGTTATCGGCTAAATATTTGAGACAAAATCCTAATTCTCTCACAATTTACATGACCTAGACATTGTTCCCAGAGTAGTAAATGTGGTAGCCAATAGGACTATCTTTGCATTATAAAAGTTTGATTCTGCAACATGGATAGAATTTAACCACTACTATGATTAGGTCACACTTGGCCACAATTGTAACTAGCTTACTAGCCCAATCACAAAACATGATGAGCATACTAGGAGACAGTATCAGTTTGAAGACTGTTTTTGATAATGTTTACTTTACACAGTAATATGCCCTGATCATCACAACCTATAATACCCTGAGATAGCTGGAGTATTTATTATTTTCTGGCCAGTTATGTTATTCAAGACCCAGAATGGCATCACTAACAACCTAGGTTTAAACATATTCTTTGAAGATATCTTGTCAGCACTGGATTATAGCTCTGGGATTCATGAGCCTCATTGGTAATATTGTATTACTTATGTAATGAGAACCAATGCATAAAAGAATGTGAATAAAGCAAACCATTTTTAAAATTAACAGTTTCATTCCAGTAGAAACATGCAAGTTGTCTTCACAACTTCTCAAGCAATTATGATTATAGCCTTTGACGAGGCATCTGAATCCCAAGATAACAATAATATAACACTACCTTTCTTTTTTTCTACATTAAGTAAATACACATACTAAATATATATATATATATTATTTGAATTCTGCATCAAGATTAATTTATAAATGTAAATAATAATAATTATATAAGAAAATTGGTAATATATATATATAAAATACAAAATATAAATACACACCTTCTTCTGAAGAGAACACACACAGTGGGTGAATTAATCTCAAGAACAAATTTGATATTGGTTAATGAAAGAAAAAAAGAAATATTTATATACATTTATAAATATAGTGCCAAAAATAAATAATTAATCCTACTTTCAATCCTGATTTTTTATTCTTCTACATTTTGTCTTTTGTCCTTTGTCTTTTTCCAGAAAAACGTAGTTATACAAAAACTGACACTTTGATCGGGTGGTGATAAGCCTTGGGATCTTTTTTTACTTCCTATTTGTTCCTAGAGTTTTAAAATGTGTTTATTTGCTCAATGAATTTAAAATTAGTTTTCAATCCATTGTTTCTCATATTTGATTTATGATTAAACAATTTTATTCGTGCTATTTATAGAGAAATTGGGGATTTTTCCAATGAACCAAAATCAATAATATTTCTTCAGTGATCAGTCCGTAATTTGCTGATAATTATCAGTAAACCTTTTTCCCCTGGTAAAGGTACACTTAAGTATTTAGGTATAAAAGATCTAAAATGGAGCAATTAATTCTTTTTCTTCATGCAGGTTAATGCAGGTTGAAAACATCATTTTTCCATGGAGTGACATGTAGTTGGGAATTGACCCCATAAGGTTTTTCTTGGTAGATTTGTTTAAAATCGAACTTATAGTGTGCAAACCCATCGTGTATTTGGTTCGTAATGCACACATTTTGATATTCCAGTTTTTCATTAATATACACATAATCTTTACAGTAAAAAAAAATCTGATACCCTGATATCTGCTAGCAAGATGTCTTCTGCATTATATTCTCTCAAAATGTAAACTGATTTATTTTTTTAGTGAAGGTCTTTTCATCGTTTATCAAATATAATTGCTTTCATCCGCTCTATTAAACACTTACTTTAAAACCATTATCAATGCTTGCTTATTAAAAAGCATTGGAAAGAAAACATTATGATGATTAATCACAATTGGAAATAAAAAAAGAAAAACACACAAAAAAACTGTATTATTTTTTTTTAATAACACAACTATTCTGAAATTTCGCATTTTTGTAAATAAAACTTAGTTAAAATTCCGATCGTGGCGTTGATAACTTATGTGAAATTAGTAAAGGGCAGGTAACAAGATGGGTAAGAAACGTAATGCGGTATGCAAAAGATTTGGATAAAGAATTTATATCGGTATGCTTGTATAAAAGGTGGGATGATTGTGTTAGGAGGGATTGTTGAGTGTTATAGTGGTAAGGAATGGGATAAAAGAATAGAAGCATTATTAAAAAATAGGGAGTTGGAGAGATGGAGAAATAGTATGGAGGGTAAGAAGAGTTTAAATATATATATTGAAGTAAACAGAACATTGGATGCGATTTAATTTATGATAATAGTAAGGAAAGTAGTTTATTGTTTAAGGCTCGAATGGGATCGTTAGAAACCAGAGAATATAGATGTAAATGGAAAACTAAGAGTGATTTAGTGTGCAAATTGTGTAAGGAAGGTATAGAAAATATTAGGCATCTGTTGATTGAATGTAAGTGCTTGAAAGCAGAAAGGGTACAGATAATGAAGTTATGGGAGAATAGATATGAACAAAGTGATTATACAGAAAGTAAGTTATTGGTTTTTATGCTGAGTTTGCGGAAAGATAAGGGGGATTTAGATATAAAGGCCATAGAGCTGACAAAGATTATGTTGTGGAAATGGGATGGGGCAGAATATGGGAAGACAGAGTGGGAAATGGAAAATAAAGTGGCTAACAGGTTTATTTGGGCATAATTGCTGAGATATTCTTGATTTCGTTTAAGAAGAAGCCAAAATACATAACATCACATCACATCACATACCTCTTCCTTTTTTCTAACTTAACTAGCTAACAAACTTTTTTTTGTAATGAATATTTAGAAACTACATGCACACTTGAATAAAACTTATTACTTTATTTACTAACATTTTAGAATTAAAAAATACAATTAATTAGTAGCATTGATGATTTAATCCTTTATTTACTGAGGGCTTAAAATTAAAATGCTGTTGATTATTTGCGTTGTAGTCAATGCCAATACTTCATGCGTGGATCTAGATACACATAGCTACAATATATACATATAAGAAAGATATGCATTTTCATATGAAACATATAAATGATATCCTTTTTAGCTTCATCTACATGTAATTAATACTATCGCTGTACTGATATAGTGACTATATCTGCCATCATATGGGTAATAAATATTTTTTTTTAAAATTATAATAGTTGTGTAATGTAAATATTGGCATAAATAATAAGAATAAAAGTGCAACCAACAAGAAATGAAAGCAAAAAAATGTAAACTATAAAAGTAAATGTAAGTAATTGTAGATGAAGAAAACAGCATAAATCAACAGATATTTAAATTAGGAGACTTTGGATTTTTTAGGGGGGCAATGGCTTCCCTGCTTTTGTTTTGGTGAAAAGTGTCACATCTAATCAGAATCCTGGTGCTTGGGAAATCTATATTATAATCAATATTTATCATAATTATAGAAATTCTTCCTCTATGCTATGATTATTGGTCATAATATTGGAATTTCATACTAAGTATAATATCCCAGTAACCCATGTTCCACCAAAAAGTGTCAGAGACACCATTTACATCTTTATGCTATCTAATTTTATCAATTATCTTCTATTTGAAAAAATTTTTAAAGTCAATTAATCTGCATAAATTATACATTTAGATTGATATTCTTAGCTACAATTGTCAGCCTTCACTTTTATATATTACAATTTTTATTTTTCATATTATTTGAACCTCAGTATTTGCACTGGCTTTACAATATTTTTTACATAATATTCACTACCCAGCTGATATCAGATTCTATTTCAGTGAAATTCCACTATAATAATACTAATGTTTTGTATATATATAACATGAATCGTATGGTATATATAATGGAATTTGAACCCACACTTTCAAGCTCTCTACAGTGATCTACTCCATCCAATATAATCAATCACATGATCACCTACATGTGAAAAAGATGAGTGATTTCCAAAATACATATTTTATGCTGAACCAGCACCCATCAATTGACCCAAGTCATCATCTCCCACATATTTATATAAACAGTGCTCAGTTTACAGTAAGATAGCAAATCAACACACTTTAATGGACAGTTTTTAATCCTCTCCCATTTTCCAACTCTTCAGCCACCTGTGTGTATTGGTTATAATGGATAGGTTAGATGACTGTAGAGAGCTTGAAAGTCTGGATTCAAATTTCTGTTAATTACATCTGGGTTAAGTATATATATATATTTAATGTTTTCACGGTTATATGATGTAAATAAATAAATATTTTTGGGTACAAGCCATGTATTATTTTGCATTACAATCCAATATTTCAATGGACTAGCAACTGCCATTATCAACGTTAACTTTTGAAAGAACAATCATTAGATCTCAATGAATAACATGACTCAGTGTGAGATGAGATGTGAGATTCAACTTGAAGTAGTTCAGCATTCACAATATGAGACTTATCAAAATGTTTATTTCCCTCAGTTTTTTCACCTATTAATTTCAAGTTAATATTAGATAAAATTATAGGTTTCCACATAGCTGGAATATCGTGTGCTTCATCAGCCCTACCTAAACCAGTAGGTCTCTTTAATATATCTGTGGATTGGAATGAGTATGTGAATAATAAACATGTAGTTTGGATAAAATTATTATTCTTTTGTTATATGTTTTATTTATGTTACTGTATTCACAGTAGCAAATTATAAGCAATACAAATAAAGTTTAATATTTCAAATACATTTGTTCTTTTTTTGTGTAATATACTGGGACCATATGTGTGAAATATATAGATATATATTTCCAGTGTAATGTAATGAAAATGTAGTGTAAATTGTTTAATTTATGATAAAATGAAAAATAATATTGGTATTGTAAAAAATAAAATTTTGTTGTATATAATAATTCTAAAATATATTTTTTATTTGTTGTGTAATACAATTTTTATTAAAGATACACTGCCTGAAATTGCTTAAAGAGTGAATATAGAGGATTTCTCTAGTTATATTGATGTCAATGAAAAATCTGACAAATAGAACTAAATAGTTTATACTCTTTCTCTCCCTTGTTTTAGCTTTAAATAGAAGCACATAGAAATTGAAGCACATAGAAATTTCTTTATATAATTTTTTTTTTATTTATTTTAAAAGTATATAGTTAACTAAACAAAATGGAAGAATCAACATTATCTGCCCATGAAATGGGAAACATGTCAAAAAAAATTTATAGGAAAATAACAATTTATTATAAAAGAAAATATTATTAAACTTACTTCATTATTTAATAAACCATCAGAATATTTTTATCCTTTATAATGAATGTTACCTATATTTTATAGATAAAATACAAAATTCAGAAGGTGTACAAGAGTCATATCTACCTGTCTGTGAAGTTTTATTAGATTGAATGATCAATTTTATCTATGATATGAAACAATTTAATTTCCCATTCTATCACCTAAATAGATTTCAACAGAAAAAAATTGCAATGATACCATGAACTCAACTGTATCCAAATACATGACTTTAATTATATATAATCAAAATAAAATGTAAACACTTAATAATAAATACACTGAAATTTACAAATTCATTAAATCATACAAATATTTATGTTTGATAGTCCTTTTCCCCTCTCTAAATATCACATTCTCATATCACAAGGTTGATTTTATGTAATCACATTTTAACATGGTGTAGCAGAAAGACAGCGCCTCTGTAAATTTAATATTCTCAAATCTCAAATGTGAATTTATTTATTTTTTGTGTGACTTAAATGCAATTCAGTACTATAATTAAAAAGCACATATACAGAAATTATTTTTTGCATTTTTGGCCCCAAAAATTTATACTGTCTATATTCATATCATATTATTAATAAAATATTTTATAGAATAATGAGTGATTTAAAAAAAATGTAAAGTACTTTTTTTCAATGAGAAAATAAAAATCATTGATTTAGTTAGAAAAGATAAGAAGTTATATTATGAAGCAGGCCATATGTTTCCAAACAATGAATACTGAATCAGAGACATTATATAGAAAGAGAAGTTGACCATTATCATTGTTACTTGAGTTCCTGAAACAGCTAAATTTGCAAGTAAAGTAAGGAATTATTTTTAGTTAAAACAGAAAAAGCCTTAAACCTGTAGTTAAATGATATGAATTGTAAAAATGTTTCAGTAGATTGACTTGTATTGCAGCAGGAAGTCTTAAATGTCTATGAAAAATTTAGGCAAGAATTTGAATCACAAAATTTCAAGCTACTCATGGCAAATAAGAGATTGTTTTATAGATTCTAAACTCACTGATGTCTCAAAAGTATTAAAATAAAAGGTAAAATGGCATCTGTCAATAAAACGTTGCTATTTTTATGCTAGAATTTTTCAAAAATAATTGGAAAAACAATGTCTAGAATAAGTAACTAATTGTGATCAAATAGAATTATTAATGATTAAGCACACATGCAGTTATGTAAACATATATGTAAATGTGCATTTTAAATTCATTATTAATATTATTTTTTTAAAAAAATTTGTTTATGTTATAATCTTAAATTTTGTATGCATACTATACACATATATGCATGTTGAGAAATACAATACTTCCTGCTTTTAATACAATAAGCAATACTTATTGAATTATAATTAAGGCTTTTTGACAAAACACAACTATTATATATTATATACATTATATGTGAGAAGAACTTGGTACAAAATACAAAGTGGGGGACCCAATAATAGACAAAATCAGTCTCTGATAGACACGTCTACTATAGTATATGCTTCTGCTGCCAGAGGTTCTTTTCAGGAACCCTTCTGTATCAATATTCCAAATGTCACCACTGTGTGAAATTGTGGTTGCATATAGCATGTTTATAAAATGCATTTTGCATTATTTGTCAATTTTTATAAAGGCTGAAAAGTTGGAACTGTATGAAAACCCATTTTCTCTTAAGCAAAATGACATGTAAGCATTTTTAATGCTTGGGAAAGCTTACAAGCAAGTTGATCTGGATAAGCACAAGTTTATCTGTGTTTAATAGAAGTGTTAATTTTACTATATCCCAAAAAAAGTATGGCAAGGGAGGTCAAACGTCAAGATGATGTTAATACTTTTTGGGGATGCAAATGGCAATTGTTTACTCAGATTTCATTCATAATGCTCAGGCATTTAAAAACTATAAGCTCTGAAACATTTGTGTGATGTGATAAATCATGAACATTCCATTCTGTGACAAAATCCAGTATGATAGCATGGTTACTGCATAAAGCTTAATTTGTAATTAAATTCAGCAATGACCCATCTTATCCATCAGCCATTTTAATCTGATCTCACTTTACAACTTTATTTTAATCTCTCAAATGAAAAAATATCCAATGTTTTTGAAGACTTAGAAGCGGTGAAGAAAAAAGTAACAGGCATTAAAATGCATCATTTTGCAAGTGTTTGCAAACTACTTCACAAACTGAAAAATATGTTTAGACCAATGAATTGCATTAAATAGACTATACTTTGAAAGGAATTCAAATTGCAACACCTAAAAATAAATATACAATTCTTTATTACAAAGATTTTAGGTCATTTTTGGATTCCCCTCATATAGCATAGTGCACATATCCATTGTGGATTAAAACTAAATGTGTTTGAAAATGCATGCTTTTAATACATGATTTCACTTGTTTCTACTTAAGAATTTAAGTTAGGACACTTAATAAAATAGCTGTACATATGGGTCTCTTTTTATATGGATTTTATTAATGTGATTTTGAAAATATGCGATTTATGTTTCTTCTTAATATCTTTTTATGCAGTTTTCTTTTAAGTGATAAAGAAGTTCATATGTCACTTAAAATCAGGATTGTCCCATTTTATATACATGCATTAAATTTTACATATTTTAAATGCCTGTTGGAAAAAGGTTTGACAATAAATTTAGATACTGTAGAATATTTAGAAAAAGATAATGATACAGGAGTGGAGCCTATTTGTTTCACAGCAAAAATGATTCGAGAAAGTCTTCAACATTCTAATAAATTGGAAAATCATTGTCTGTTAATGGCATGAATTATAAACAAGCTCTTAAATTCCAATGAGAGCTAAATAGTTGTATGTCTAGATATTGTGAGCTTCATAAACAATTAGTAAAACCATCATCTCAAAGTTTAATCACTGATTACATTGTCACCAGAAAACCATTAACACAGCACGAGACTGAAGTTGACACTAATTCTGCTGTTTGTGTTTCCTCTTGAGACAAATCTGATTTCTTACCAGTTTACAAACAAACTTGCATATTGTGAAATAGAGATAATGATTAAAATATGTATGAAAAAATGCAAAATAAATTACACATAAAACATATTGTACTGAATAAAGTTAATTAGTTAACAAAAAAGTAAAAAAAAACTTTGTTTTCTATCAACTTTTTTCAAATATTTGAAACTTTTTATTAGTCATACTTTATTCTCTTATTTTTTTATGTGAATTTTAAAATAATTTTACCTTGTTGCTTTGGTTTTATATGATTTTTGAAATTACAGAATGTATCCCAAATTTTTCAAGATAAGTTAAGTCTATTTTTGTGTGATTAGTTTTATGCAGGTTTTCTGCGGAACATATTGACCACATAAAAAGAGACCAGGTGTACATAAATTTCAGACCACTCAACAATGCATGGAGATATATATGTTATAAATAATAAAAAATCAAAAACAAAATGCATGAATGAGAAAAGTTCAAACAGATATCACTGATATTATCAAAAAAGTTAAGTGATTGGAATGAATTTAGGCTGAACATATTCCTGGAAGAGGTGATAGTAGATGGATAATTAAAGTCTTAAATTGCATCCCAAATGATTCTAATAGATGTAGAAAAAAATAATGAAGTTAGCTTGTACTGTGGAAAAGAGAAGCTGATGATGGAAGGAGGGGATTAAACTTAGAAGCATCATCCTTACTGGATAAATAATCGTTAAATAAATATTGATGAATTTACAGTTTGAGATGTTATCTTATACCAAATCTTGAATTTTGATTTAAATTTATATGTTTGAGTATGTGCGTATATATGTGTGTGAACTAATAAACTTAATCAAGTAACAAATGCAAAAAATTAATCAATATTTGAAATGCAAGTAATAATATACATAATTTAGTAGAAATATATTTTAGAGTTTACATATATTGTAAATTTCAATTTAAAAGTTTACAATTACTTGGTTCAATTAAATTTGTGTGAAAATTTATGAACGTTAAACATGAAAAATTCGATTTGCACCTAGGTTTAAAAAGAATACACTTATATTAGATTGTGGTAAAATAATTGAGTATTGGCTCCTGGAGAGTTTTAACAATCGACTAGCTGAGAATCTGTTTCTGTGGTATAAAAATAAAAGGAAAATATATTTGACATATCTTCCTTAACTCGGTGTGTGTGAAATAAATAAAATGACTACTGTTGATAAGTTAATTAATTTACGACATCTGGAAATAACACTCATTGAATTTGCAAAATCATTTATTATTCTAATTAGGCATTGCTATTAAAACGAAAATGCTACACACACACACACAAATAAAAAAAGGAACGTTATGTTTAGAAAATCAACTAAACTAATAGTACAGAAGAGAGATTTCTTTTTTTTTTGTGAGTATATGTAAGTTTCACTTTGTCAAAAAAAAAAATCAAATTTGTTAATACATATATGTGGCTATATGTTTTAAATCATTGTTTCGATGGATTAGATGTGTAAAAACATGAATATATAAAATTTCATAAATAAAAGTTTCATGGAGAACGTGAACATGGATTTCCAGCCAAAGACAATTCCCGTTTATTATATAAAGCTTATCTCGTAGATATTCCACAGAAGTGAAGTGTTAGTTATTTTCTTTCGGGGAAAGATATCGTGGTATGCCGATTACAATGGGCACCTACAATTAGACACGCTTTTAAAATATTTATAGTCTTCTGCAGAAGAAATATTAAAAAATAGTGAATAATATTTCTATAGTGTAGTTTTCATTACACCATTTTCAAGTAACACATGATCACCAATTCTTATGCTTATACAAGCTATTTAACAAGGCTAAACTCTCCATACAGTGGAGTCACTAGTGCAAGCTAGAGTAATCCACTGGTGGCACTACTGATTGAAGAATTTAGCATTCTCTAGCAAGATAGTGACTGGTTTCTATCCACCTTTAGCACATTCAAGAAGGGTGTAATCATAAACCTATGAATAAAAACATGACAAAGATGTGTAATCACTAAGATGCACATTTCATGTTGAACCAGTGCTCATCATTTGTTTTAAACCACAGTGATGGTTAAGCATAAAATATGCATCTTATCATACATCTTTTTCACATATCGTTGATCACATGTTTATGATTACACTTCTCTACAAGATGTTAAAAGCAGATATAAATGGGTCCATATCTTGTTTGAGAGTAATGTAAGAAAAATTACACTACAGAAATATTATTCATTAAATGGATAATCTCTAGTCTAATGAATAGCTAATAGAATTATTAATTTTAAAAGGAAGTATTTTTCAATATCAAATAAACCTCGTAATAAACTACTCTCTTCTGCAAGTGAACGAATTTATTTTATATTTTGCTAGTATACTACTACTACTATTATTATTATTATTATTATTATTATTATTATTATTATTATTATTATTATTATTATTATTATTATTATTATTATTATTATTATTATTATTATTATTATCATCATCATCATCATCATCATTATTCATCATCATCATTATTATTATGATGATGATGATGATGATGATGATGATGGTGTGGTGGTGGTGGTGATGATGATAATGATAATGATGTTTCAAAATGTAAACTTTATTAAGACTCAAAAAGGGTTGCATATGTTATATGTGAATACATGAAGTCTTAGATACAAATTGATACATAATATTACATATGCATTAAGGGCTTAGAGTCTTTTTTGTGATAGAAAAAAAACATGATTTAAAGTAATTGAAAGAAGAATAATTGTTACATAATAAGTTACTTGTGTCAAATTAAGTTTACATAGAATTTTTTAATTGCAATATTGAGAAAGACATATTGAAACACATGATAGTATGCGTGAAAACATATATGGGAGTGAGGGTAAAGATGGTAAGATCATATGGTTGTATACATGGAGAAGAGCATTTTAATTTTCATGGCTTAAATCTTACTGTTCATGTGTTACATAAGTTGCATATGAAAAAAATAATCTTAGATTCAATTTGATACATCAGATTCCATATATTAGGTTTTACAATTTTGCTTAAGATAAAGAAAAGGTCACTTATGGTAGTTGTAAGAATAATAATTAAACTACTAAACATCACATGAATCCTCTGCTTATACAAGTTGTTATAACAAAACTCTTCATATAGTTTTCCTCTGTTAAAAAGAATAATTGTTGCATAACAAGATATATATGTCATAGAAGGTTTGCATAGAATTTTTTTAAATATTATGAGAAAAATAGATGAAAATAGATAGTGGTATTTGTTAATACATTTGAGGAGTGTCGATGGAGTTAGTGTTACATTGGTATATGGCTGTAAATGTATTGGGATTATTTATCATGGAGCACTATAGGTATCATGGTTAGGTCTTATTGTTCATGTGTTGTGCATTTACAATTCATGTGAGATAAATTGGAGGAGGGATTTTTCAAACTTTTTGGAGTGGTTGGTTGATAAAGCAGTTATGCCATGTTACTTTCAAGTAGTGCAGTGTTTATCCTATTGTTCTCCAAGGTTTTATTTTGGAGCTATGAATACATGTATGTTAGGTGTTTGAGCTGGTTGAAGCTGTAGAAAGGAGTGAATGTGATATAGTGAGTAGTTGGAGTCTGAGACTAATGTAAGGATGGACTTGAAAGGGGAAATGTTTTAAATGATATAAGCAGGCCCTATGAAATGGTAATAATAATTTTTTGACAAATAGTTGTCAGCATGCCAGGCATTCACAATACAGGACTGGAGAGAGCTACAATATTTAATTCTAGGTTTTTAATTATATTTGTATTGTTGTCTTGAAACATAAAATTGGCTTGAAATATCTTTGCTATTGCTGACATGGGAATTGTTCTTGGTGATGCTGGCATAAGTTTTTTGCAAGCTAAATCTGTAATCATGGGAGAATACATTTTGGTGCTGACACTTCATCATGTGGTTGTGTGGCAGCATTTTCATTGGTTTTAAATATTTAAATGTCATTTTTTTCAGAAAAAACTTTTGCAAATTCAAAGTTGTCTTAGAAAAGACATGTGACATTTAACTGTTGATACATTAAATTATCTCAAAACATTTATTAAACTAATTAATACCTGTGTTACACTCTTTATGAAACAGGTATATATATATATATATATATATATATATATATATATGGGTGATACATTACAAATATGGATAATGAAAAATTACAATATTAGATGAGTTATCGAACTAACATTATTGAGTTAAAACAGGGTTAGGTATTTACTGGTTAAGTTCTTTGTTAACTTTATTGAAGAGTCTGATATAGCTTCCATGTCTCTTGAAAAATGAATGTTGTTGCAAGAATTTTGTTCCTTTGTTTAATTTTTTCTATGCTCTGAATAAATAATGAGTTTTCATACATTTAATTTATCTGAAAATTACAGATTTTGAGTGATTTTTTGGGAGTTTAAACTTGAAATTTTTGATAGTTACCTAGGAATAATAAGGCTTGCTGTCACTAATCAAATATTTATTTTTGTGAATTATCCATTACACAAATGTAATTTTTATATAAAGAGAGTGCTATCTGATTAGGTCAAGTTTAGACTTTGTGATGGTTTAAAATTTAACTTTAAAAATCTAACATTATGCAATTTTTTAGAATTTGAAGGAGCTCTTGGAACCAATATGGAGAGAAGACTAAGGTTAACTATTATTGTTGTTGTTATTTACTTTTCATCTTTTTTTCCTGAGTTAAATGGTCATATTCTTTAATGGGTGTTACTTCTATGCCATTTTCAGCTTTCATATAGTATTTGTTTTCCAAGATTTTAATCTACTATATTATAGGGTTTATGTTTACTGTGCCTTCATTATTTATGAAGTCGCACAAAAATATGATGAAATCATAAAAGGAAAAGTTGAATAACCTCCTCTTAATATCACAAAAGATTGTTAATTTTAATTGTTTCATAAGATATAATTTGAAAGGAGTAAAAAATTTTAGAAACTATTTAAATCAGAGGTGAGGAACCTTTTTGACAAGGGCTTTTTGGTTATTTATAATTTTGTTCATGGACTATACAAAATTATTAACTTAAAAATTAGACTACTGGCTACTGTATTTAATCAAAAATTTAATTTATTTCTAATCATTAATATAGGCAACCTTTAAAATTGGTGGGCCAATTTCAACTTTCCCCTTTTAATCAAGGGCCATAATTTTTTGTGAATTTAAAATAAAGTAACAATGTTCCACATTTAATTCAATTTTTACAATATTTTTAAACCTATCTTTCATGATTTATATTTTTAAATTTCTTTTTCTTGTTCTAGACAAGGTAATTCTTCAGCAGCTGGGATGCAGTCTTTTATAAATTCTCCTTCACAAAATGGTTTCAAATTTTCTGCTTTTTTTGGAATAAATTTCTCTCATAGAATTTTCTGATTTGTTGTACTTTTTATAAAACATGTCAGCTATATGATGAATCTCATTTTTATGTTTTTTATTTTAATATTTTTACCACATCAATAATTTTGTTGAAGTCAGGATGATAAATAAATAGTGTTTTTAATAATATATTCTTTTCTAATGCATGATTTTCTGTATCAATTTTTTTATCATACTTCTATAATCATCCTAATTTTAAAAAAACAAAACAAATACAAAACAACAATAATAAAATGATATAAAAGTAGAGTTTTATTTGTAAAAATCACTGTAAAAACAAACAAAATGTCTTCAATGTTATTGTCATCTTAGATTAAACCCATAAGCAGCTCACACAATATATAATAAATTGTTAGAATTTGCACCTATCATAGAATGAAGTAGAATTATTAGAAAGATGAGAGAGAGAAAAATATATTTGAAAAGATATATTTTCCTTAACTCTTAATTCAATATTTGCAAGTATATTTGCACTGCCTATGTGCATGTTTAAATAAAAATTTTATACAAATTCCATTTTATATACATCTTTAGAAATGTCTGGGATCTGGATTGAGAGCTTTCAAGGGCTGGACTTCACCTACAGGCAGGAGGTTCACCATCCCTGATTTAAATATTTTAAATTTAGCTTAATGCACTATCTTAAAATACAATTTAGAATTGTTAACTTTATAAATTTTAAACAAACATATTCATCTGGATGTTTAACAATATTTATTGATATCATAATAAGTAATTTTTTAAAAAATCAAAATTTGTTTTAATTGTTCATTAAAAAAATTCTTTTTTTTTCATAAGAGTATAATTTTCTAAACGCCCTTACCAATTCTTTCTGAAAACTATAAAAAAAAATAATAAAAGACAGTTGAAATATCTCTTTTTAGTAATGCAACTTGTGAATTTTTTTTTATTTATTAAATTATTACCAATATAATTTATTCTAAATTTAATTATTTACAATTATATATCACAAATTTTTGTATTTTTAGAAATATTTGTTAAAATGTGGCATTGTATCTTTTTCAGATATATTCCATCATAAATATTTTCAATTATTACTGATCCACTTATAAATGTATCTCCAAATTTAATCCAATTTCTCCAAATTTTAGCTTATCCTCTCCACAACAAATCAACAAACTATCTTATTTCATCCAATTATCTCATATTTGGTCTCTTTCTTGGTCGTTTACAATCTCTTGATGTTCAATTTAAAACTTCCCCTGTTCATCTATTAACATCACTTCCAGCAATAAGATTGCTAATTAATTCTTTTCAATTAATTACATCACATGACTATATAATCAAGTTTGTTCTATTCATAATGCTTAATGTAACCATTGTAAGACAAAAATATTAGATTATATTTTACTTAAATGATGAATTAAAAAAACTCTAAGTAAATAACTGTGTTTATCTTTATTAATATTAAAATATAGTTTCTCTTTTCAATTATAAGACTATTTTTTGCTACATCCAACTTCTTGGTTTTTCAATAAATATTCATCAATATGGATGAATTCTTTGCATATACTTTATTAGTATATAATATATACTTATTTTAATGCTAAATGATTTTAATAGTATAATGGTATGGAGACAGAGGTGATCATGACATTCATAACAAAATCATCATCATACCAAACATTACAGTTAGAATTTTCAATGAAAAATTAAAAATTACCATTGGAATCCAATATATGACATTACCAGAAATAAACATCATTCTTTGTGCCTGGAATTAAAAGAGGTACATTATAAAATGAAGACTAATTATGATCTAGCCAATGCCAAATTTACACATAATATAAAAGCAATCAATATTTCAATTTTATTCACAAATAATTGCAAGAGCTGAAATAATTACACTTATAAACATATCAGAAAATGTTGGAATAATTACATCAATGCTGATCATCATATGTATTTTGGGCCATCACATCTTGTGAGTATGCTGGCCATTGATAAACTAATCACCAGATTTATAAAGTGAAGTGAGTGGACTTTAAAAGGTTATTTACTAATTTTGCACTATACAAATAATTCTAAAGAAAAGTAACTGGATCATGTGATGTTTAATGGTTTATGTTCAAAAGATTTGTAGCCACACAAATGCATGGAAAACCTTTATCTGAAACTAGCTTGGAAATGCATGAACTCTGATAACAGTGATTGTAAAAAATAAAAAATAAATACATCTAAAACTTAATCTATTTTACACTAAAAATTGACTTGAATAATTAAAATAATGATTAACAAATTTCTTAATTAGAAATAATAAAAAGCAAAAATCTGAAAAGTACTTTATGTACTGATAAGTCATTCTGATTTTGACATACAATGATATTATTTCCTTAGATTGACACAAAAATCAATACCTTTAACATGGGTTCAAGTTTAAAAATATACAAATTGTAACAGATCTTAAATAATCACATATATGTATGCACATGCATGTATGCATTATAAGACAAAATCTTCCAATCATCTGTAAACAAAAAAATACTATCTTTTACTAAAATTTATTATATCTATAAACAAGATGTAGTTGTTTTTGCATATAATGATTCAGAGCTTCAGGAAATGTTTCAAGAATTATCAGATGAAAGTAAGAAAGTAGGATTAAAGATAAATGTTAAAAAGACTAAAGTAATGTTCAATGGATTTTTTCAAAAGATAAAAATAAAGATTGATAAAGATGAGATACAAAAAATTAACAGCTATAAATACATTGGTCAGATGATTAGTACAGATGGAAACATAACGGATGAAATTAATTATAGAATTAAACTTGGTTGGAGTGTTTTTCATAGAAATAATGTAATATTAAAAGGAAATATGTCTATGCATTTGAAAAAGATTTTTAATAAATGTCTTTTACCAGTTCTTACTTATGGATCTGAGATTTGGATACTTAATAGAAGAGCAATACAGATATTTCAAATGATTCAAAGAAGTATGGAAAGATGCATATTAGGAGTAACAAGAAAAGATTAAAAACACAATATATGGATAAAAGAACTAACAGGTTTGTTACTGACATATTGAAAGAATTAAAAGACTGAAGTAGACTTGGGCTGGACATATTGCTAGAAGAGATGATAATAGATGGACAGTTGAAATCTTAAACTGGACACCAAGAGATTGTAAAACACCCAAAGGAACACACATGTGAGATGGATGAAATAAGAAAGTGTGCAGGAGTGATGTGGAGAAGACAGGCTAGAATCAGAGAAGATAGATTGAACTTGGAGAGACCTTCATCCTGCAGTAAATTGATGGTGGTCGACAATGATGATGATATTAACGATTCACAAAAATTAAAGGATACTTTTGTTTCAACTTATCTGTAATAACTTTGCGTATACATATATTAGTGTGTCTGATATGTTAGACTTCTTTCATTGTATCTACAATAATTGCACACACACGTGTGCTTATAATATAAAAATAAAATCTTAAAATTACTGATTCTAACAACTTTCACACCAAAACAAGTTACTACATTTAAAGTATTCAAAGTTTTAAAGTTACAAAAAAAAGAAATGTCACTTTGAAAAATTCTCTCAAAAGTTCTTTTCCTGGTTTTTTTAAGATCATTCTTAACTGTAAACAACATCTTTGAAAGTTCCGCTTGAAAGCTCTTGTTTCTAACTTTAAGAACGTTTAAGACATTTATTTTCATCTGTTAATTGCATTACTTTTATTCAAAATTGTTTACTTTTAAATCCGTATAGCTAATGATAAATACATATATTGACAATAAGCAGAAATAATATTTTTATGCACACACACAAGTTTGTTTACTTGTGTAGTCGTAAGTGTATTTTTTATAGCAAGTTAAAGTAGTTTTTTTTTTTTTTTTGTAATGTACTCGACAATAAATTAACCATCGGGTGGTTAATTTTCTTGTGTTTTTTGACCATTATGTTGCATATAACTTGTAATTTTGAACATCTCCATTTATAAACTAGCAAACTTAAATTTAAACTGTTCATCCGTTTGATTATCGTGAGTAAATGGTTTAATAAACCAGTGAACTTAAATTTGATTTTTTTTTTTAAAAGATTGATGTACATTTCCATAACGTGAATTTAAGATGTCTGCGTGCCATTTGTCACGTGATTCAATTTGTATAACTAGATGAAAATTTAATTATTGTTTAAATGTAAAGTAGCATATTTTTTTTTTGATAAACATGGCGATTTCATAACAAATGGTCGGATCTTGATGAAAATGGTGAATTTTGTGTTTTAATATTTTAATCACGTGATGTCATTTCTTATAACTACGAAAATTGGGTTTTGGGTTTCTGTTTGTTTTTTTTTAATGAAAATGGCAATTTTGTGTTTTAATATTTGTTTCAAAAATATATTTATTAATTACTTTGTGTACAAATTATTTTAATCACTTGATTTCATTTCTTGTAAGTACAAAAATTTGGTTGTTTTTTTATGAAAATGGCGATTTTGTGAGGAATGGTGGTCAGATTGTGACAATATAAATTGATCGATGTCATTTGTCAGTTGAATGTGTCAGAGTGAGTTTTGGGCAGTTCTTATAATTGGAAATGGCCGTGAGTGCATACTAAATCAGCACCAGTAATTTTTCTTCTTGGGGGGGTATATATTTTCTTTAGTTATATTATATATATGTTTTTTATTCCAATACTTATTAGTATATTATGCTTTATTAGCTTTATTATTTAAGTAATACATGGCTGGATTGCAATGTAAATGTTATAATTGACTATTTATTAGCCTACTTTCAGAACAGGTTATATTTATCTGTTTAATGAGGCTTATTTAGAAATACTTTGTATCAATAATTTCATTCTCTGTAGTCAAGTTGCAATCTTTAGAGTCCATATATACATATTAGACCATAAGTACAGGTGAGTTATCCACTTTATTGTTATAAGGAGGTTATTGTTATTGTTTAAGTGTTGACTGCTTTTAAGTGTTTATGTCTATGCATATAACAGTAAAAATAATAAATGTAATGGTTTTGTAGTTAAGTAGAGTTAAAAGCTGGCTGCTGGAGGATTGCATTAGATCCTAAGATCTAGCTACAGTGCTCTCGGATCCAAGGCTCCTCACTGATGAAGGCCACAAGCCAGAAACTAGTCTGGGGATATTGGATGAATAGGCACTAAATGGAGATTTTATGCACAAGCCTTCTGGCATCCATTAATTACTCTGGATGGCACAGGGTGGTACTACTGTATGGAGAGTTTTGCCTGTTTAATAACAGTTACATGCTAGCATAAGAGATGGTGATCATGTGATGGTTTTGTTTTGTTATCAATTTTATTGCTGAAAATAATTTTTATAAAAACATAACTATAAAGTTTATGAATTATAACAAAATAAAAATTATATATATGACTCACTCTGAATTAATCATCAAACTCACACAAATTGGATAGGGGACATTTCTTTAATATTCATAAACTAAATTTAAATTGTTATAATTTTTGAAATGTAAATAAACTTGATCTTTGATTATAGTATTACTTTACAAAATTTAATACTACCTTATGATGAAATGCTTAATGCATCAAAATTAATCACTAATATGCTGTAGGTTGTCCATTCCCCATCTAAAAATTCTTTTCTAAAAAAGCTACTATTATTATACCATTAAATAGTTTAGCTTATTAAATAAATTATAATATATTATGAGATAAAAATATTTATACAACAGCAATAATTATATATATATGATAAACAAAATGAGTTATAAATTTCATAACTTGCTCTTAGCTTGCATTTTATGATCACTAATTGGAGCTTTACCCAAAGCCCCTAACAAGCTTTTGTTTACATAAATGCTGAGAGAGATAGAATTCAATATTTCTTTTGTTGTCTCAAACCTTCAGACCATGGTTTCAAGTTAGTTGTCTCACCTCAGTGAATGGTAGTTCTTCCTACCCTTCACTGAGGTGAGCCAACTAGCTCAAAACCATGGTCTGAAGGTGCCAACCAGCTCAAAAACATGGTCTGAAGGTTGGAAACAATGAAAGAGATATTGATTTCTATCTCTCTCAGCATTTATGTAAACAAATGCTTGTTAGAAGCTATTGGTAAACCTCCATATAGTGATCATATATATATATCATTAAACCTCCATATAGTGATCATATATATATATCATTAAACCAGTAAAGATTATAAATAACAATCAACAATCGCAAACTGTTGTCAAGGCAACCTCCTTTTAACAATAAAGGTGGAATATATATATATAATCCTTCAGAAAATATTGATTTTTGCTCTTTTCAATGTGATGGAACTATTTTAGAATTTCATGTTGATATGATGGAATGTGATGCACGGTGGCTTTCCCTTTTTGGAGTCAGGAATCTCTAACCCACTATGCTCAGAGAAATCTGTTAGCCATCTTACCTCCCTTTTCCCTCTCCACCATAAGTTTTTCCCATATTCTTTTCTATCCTGTTCCATCCCATATCCACAAAATAATCTTTGTCAACGCTATGACTTTTACATCTAAATCCCCCTTACCTTTTCTTAAACCCAGAATAAAAACCAACAATCCACTTACTGTACAATCACTTTGTGTATATTTATTCTCTCACAACATCATTATTTGTACCCTTTGTGCTTGCGGGCATTTACATTTAATTAATAAAACCTAATATTTTCTATGCCTTTCTTACATAACTTGCAAAGTCAATCACCCATATTTTTGCATTTATGCGTATATTCCCTTGATGCTAAAGATCTTGTCCAAGGCTTAAAAACAATAAACTAAATTTTCTTGCTATTATCATAAATTAATTTGTACCCAATATTCTGTTTACTTATATATATATTTAAGTCTTTTTACTCTCCATACTAGTTCTCCATCTCTCCAACTCCCTATTTTTTAATAATGCATCTATTGAATTTACATTGGAAACCTAGTGACAACTATCACTTTTATATAAAATTAATTAGACTCTCTTATAACAATAATACAATTTTATATAAAAGGGATAGATATCGCAATGTAGATTGAGATTGTAAAATATTTACAACACTCTGAAAAGGGCAAAACTCAATATTTTCCAAAAAGAGCTTTTAAAACAGACAAAACTCACTATATATATATATATATTGCCACACATGCCAGAAGGCTTGTGCATAAAATCCCCATCTAGTGCCTACTCATCCAATATCCCCAGACTAATTTCTGTCTTATGGTCTTCGTCAGTGAGGAGCCTTGGATCTGAGGCACTAGATGGGGATTTTATGCACAAGCCTTCTGGCATGCATTGATTACTCTAGCTTGCTGTGTGTGGCAATATGCATAGTGAATTTTGCCTGTTTTAACAACAGTTATACACAAGCATAAGAGGAGGTGGTCATGTGATGTTTAACAGCTTTTATGTATTAGTATTGTTATTTTATATATATATATGCACACAGTTATTGCTGTAATATAAAGATATTTTATATTATATCGTTTAATTTATTGAATATATATAAAAAAGCACCAGAATAAATTAAACTAGTGTCCATTTTTGATGATCATTTAGTATATAATTCTTATGTAAACGTTTTCTATGTAGATCATACACACACGCACATACACCTTTATTCATATAATATCAATAATAAATGAACTAAAAATGAATTCCAAGATCCTTTGTAATTATTAGACTTCAATAAAAAAATATTCTACTTGTTTTACGTTTGAAGGATTATTTTTACCTACAAATAACATTATTCTTTAATAACAAAAATAATTTTATTTTAAAACGGTATGAATGGTTTACTAAAAATAAATACAATTTTTATCTAAAAATGTTAAAATAAGACACAACAATTTTACTGTTAGTAATAGTTTATAACAGTAATAATAAAATGCGACAGTTAATTTAGAAAATGTTAGGAATTAAATATTTATTAAATAGACCGAGCTACTTGTGCTGCAATCCGTTAGATTTTAACTCTAAAATAACCTCGAAGGATGGTTTTAAAAGCTAATAACCGAGAAACAGTCCGCGACCGCACTAGGGAATGGATATTGCCAACATTACGCTTTTTATCAAGTTAACTCGCTATATTTAAGTAAATAAACCAAACAAATAATTAATCAATTACTATTTTTATTACATAAATAAAATAAACAAATTATTACATCTGTAAATATTTATTTATTTTTATACTTTTTATTAATATTATATATTTATTTGTCTTGTCAAGCTTATAAATATAAATTGAAATATAATGGGTGAAGTTAATTACAGAATTAAACTGGTGTGTTTGTGCCTTTTAAAAGAATGTCCTTAATAGATGCCTTCTACCAATTCTTCATTATAAATCTATGTCTTGGCCACCTAACAGTAAAGCCATATTAGAGACTTCAGCCCACTTAACAAAGTATGGAAAGATATATGATGGAAATAACAATAAGCCATCAAGGTTAAATAACTGGATGTGAGAATAATCAGTAACAGTAACATCACTGAAAGAAATAGCAGACAATAATATAACTGGTAAGAAAATATATGTAGAAGATATTGTAATAGATAGACATTAATTGTTAATACTATAAAGAGATCACAAGTTAAATAGATGAATAAAATGAGATTTGTTGATATAATATAAAGAAGAGAATCTATTATTATCTAATGAGCATGCCAATAGTTTTTAACAAGCTTTTCAGAATATCCCTATCCTCAGACCGGTTTCTAATACAAGCTTAATAAATTAACTTGTGACATATGACCTGGTGTATTTGCAGTTTCTTTACAAGAGAATCTATGTATGAGAAAAACTGAATTAAACATGGAGAGACCTTTATCTTAAGTGCAGATAGATAATAGTTGAAAATGATGATGAGAATAAATAATGTTACCATAGCAACAGAATTTAACATTAATAAATTATAAAATAGACATTTAAATAAGTAATCTACTGCAGAACAAAGATGCAACAATTCCTCATAAAAAAAAAATGAATTAAAAGCCTCTATTTGCTAAGTTTTTCAATTGTTAAGTAGTGAAAGCTTGAGTTTTTCTCTATTATTGTTGCACCTTTTATAGGTGGATATCCATTTATATATCAGTGCTAGATTGTTAGTTGATTTCAAAAAGCCAGTTATTTGAGGAAAAATCAAAAGCTTCCTCAAAAGACCTGAATTTGAATCTCTGGATATTGACATGGCAGGAGAATATGCTACCTTTGCACCATGATGCCTTTTATTTATAGAATGTTTGGTATGTATAAATTATCTGGTCTATAAAGCTTGGCAGCCATTTTTTTAATTATATAGTTTCAGAGACTTATAATAAATATTTGAAATAAAATTGCTCATAAGAACCAGTCATATTTATTATTTACAGGGCTTTTTATTATTGATATTTTAAAAAAAGAAAAAAAATTCAAAAATTAATTATAATACTTCCATTTTATGTATAATGTAAAAATAAAAAAAATGTATAAGAAAAGTAATGTGTCATATTATGTCCATTAATGTGGGAGGGCAAGATCCTGTACCTTAGAAAATACTCCATGGCATGCTGTTCTGTCAAAGAAATATCCCAAACTTTTGTCATTTTGCCAAATGGTAGTGCATAAATAAAAATGATGAATAATAAACTATGACAATGTTTGGAATATGTCAGCATTTATGTGTTATAATATAAATTTTAAAAAATTAAATAAAGCTTCTGAATAGAATTTGTAATCGATTTATTGTTTTTTTTTAAACTTAACAACTAACACATATTCAGTAAAACAAAATTTAAAAAGAACATAAACAAAATAACTTCTAGGCCCATGAAACTGTATAATTAAAAAATGGCTGCCAATCTTGGTAGACAAAATAATATGCAAGTACCAAATTTTTATATACAAATAAGTTTTGATTTAAATAAAAATATAATAACCTTCTAATTATTACAATTTTTGAAAATTTATACTAGTATGATTGTTCTATTACTGCTTCAAAAATATTTATGTCATTTTCTCTTCTTATCCAAAATATAAAAAGATTGTAGCTTTGATATTTACTTTTAGGTTAAGAAAAAAAATCTCAGATTCTGCTGTTTTGTTCTGATCCATATGCAAACACCACTTAATAAGTGGTAAGTAATGGAGTGGTCTATTATCTATAAGAGAAATTCAAGCATTGAATCTGACAGAGCTATACTATGATCCATGAATTGTAAACTCTGGATCATTCACCCTATCATTTACATTAAACAATACAGAGCCTTACTTGGAAGTGAGAAATTGTCAAAGCATAAGAAAGTAGAATTACAATTTTAAATACATTTTTTAAAATTACATAAGAGATGAATTTGTGTTTTGCAGTAAATAAAATGGATGTAAAATTGGCTACTTTCAAGAAGAATATTTTCATTCTAGATTGATAGGATTGTCGGCCATTTTTTGTTTTATTTATTTCATAATTTTTCTTATCACTTAATTCTTTTCATAAATTAATCTTTGAACTACTTATTGATTAACAGATTTATGGATGCTTCAATTGAGTTCAAATTGATTCATTCATAGCTATTTGTTGCATTCTTTAATAATTTTGCATAAATCTAGTGGTAAAAATTTGAACTGAAAACATTTTATTAGTTTAATTCTAACTAAAGTACCTAGATGTCAGCACCTACTAAAAAATTTGAAAGAAAAAGCTAATTGATATAAATCCCTCTTTACATGAAGACTCTCAATATATTTGTGCAATCTCACTTTTCCTTAAAACTAAAATAAAACTTTGTATATAATTGATCTACTTCAAGAGTTAAATGTTTTAACATTGCCATTTTCATTATATCCCTGTCTTCCTCTATTAAAAAGCTGCAAGATAAGAGCTATCTCCCAACCCACCCCATATAGCCAGGAAAGAGAAGAAAACATTTCTAAAAAATACAAATTCCTGAATGGCAGTGGATATATTTGAACATTTATTTTAGTAGTAGAACTGAATAGAATCTGTATACATCCTAACAAAATTTAAAATTCTCTGTAATTACATAAATAAAAACAAAAAATTACTTTCACAGTTTGATTTAGTCACAAATTTCTAACATTTAAATATTCATCAATATATAATAATTATTATTATAAAGAGAAAGGCTTTATACTCTATATTACAAAAAAAAAACTACATCGTTTGGCTATTATAAATGTTTAAAGCACCTATGGAAAAGGTTAAAGACTTTCTTTTTATAATTACATGCTGCCTATGTGCTCGATAAATAATTAGAATAATCATTATTATCTTATAGTATGACTGAATTCAAGAAATTGCATTATTATGTATACTTTCCTCTTCTAGAGTCATCAAAATATTTATTTACATATTACAAGAGATAATTAAAATGTTTTGTTTATTATAATAAAAAGGGTCATGGGTTGGAATCAAAGAGCTACAATCGGCCCATGAGTCATAGTTTGCCAATCTTTGGGTTAGTTATTTACTTTTACTTTTTGTAAGTTTAACTCTTCTATAGGCTAACATTTGCACTCTTCTCTCTGGGGAACATTTGATTTTAATATTAAATTGTTATTCTATTATAAGACTTCAATAAATTAGTCTTGATTTAGTTAAAAATATAAGTTTACAAAGGATAAACATTCTAAAATTTATATTTGAAATCTTCAAACATTGAAAAAATAGCTATAATGCAAATCCATAATAAGAACAATGGATTTTTTCTTTTTTAACCATGTGAAAGAAATCAGTCATGTGACAGACCCTAGAAAATTAACAAAATCTTTATTGACTGAAATTTATTTTTAAAGCAGGAATGAATAAATATGAACTTGTATAAAAATTATGTTACAAAATATAAAAGTGCATTAATATTTTTTTTTAAATGTCTCAAAAGATCCCATTATAGTGTCGATAAAGACATTAGCAATCAGTTTTACAAAGTTGATCATTGTGTCAGCCATGTTTTTTTTATTAACATTTGATTAGAATTTATTAACTTCTACCTTTAAAAATAAAACCTAGATGTAAAAAAATGGAATCTCATGCAAATTATGTCATTTTAATAATTATATAATTATTGTGTAAAAATAATCAGAAATCTTTAATAAATTATGAAATAAATAAACTTTTTTGCTACTCAAAAACTCAAAGTAATCACAGGAATTGGTCTCAAACTCGTATATGGAGAACAAAAGCTATCAAACACATATAGGCTAAATTAAATTGTTTTGATTATATCATTTATTGATAACTTCAGATTATTTTGAATTAATGATTCAATGTTTGTTATTTTAGCATTATGTTGTTTTAAAAGAACTAATGAAATATCATTACAAATACTCATAAAAGTGGGAAGAAAGGCAAATGTCAAATACTGTCATTTCTGAGGACCTTCATTTTACTTAATGGGTTGTTTGCTTCTTTTTGGCAATCCCTAATGCTGTTTTAAGCAATACCCTCAACATTCATTTGCTCAAATTTATCTTTATTTTTATATTTCCAGAAAGTTTTATTATCAAAAATATGTGTTTACAAGCAAAAATTATTTTTAAAAATATTAATACAACTTTTCAAATATAGAATCAGAATACTAAAGTGAAATATTTAATAAATGAAAATAAAATTAATAACTTTTTCTTATTTGTGGTTATGATACCAATAAAAAAAATAAATTTAAAAAACTTAGAATCATTTTAATTTAGTTTATAATATCTGAATAAATTAAGGTTCAAATTACTGAAAGCTAATAATATTTTATTTAAAATTAAAAATTCTATTTATAATTTTTAAAAAGTGACAGAAGTAATTCTCATCAGACAATTACAAGTTGCATCTATATGTTATTGATTTCTTTGACTTGCCTTTTAAAAATAAATATTACATAAATATTTTGTGAAAAATAACCATAAATATGTAAACAAACTATTTAAATTACAAGATTCATTTTTTGAAATCTAACAAAAAAATGCATTTGGTCAAAAGCTCTCGTAAGTGCCCTTTTTCTTAAAGAACTAGAAATTAAACCACTAAACATCACATGATTGCCATTTCTTATGCTTGCTCATAACTGTTATTAAAACAGGCAAAACTAATAGTATAGTGGTGGCTATGGTTATTAAAGAACCAAAGACATTAAAATGTATGGGTACTAAACTGAGTTCAGACTATATGACTATATAAGCTAATAAGCTTAGATTGAAAATATTATTGTGTTTTCAATTTTATTCTCATGGTTTAGTAGTTATGTAGAGATAAAATGTGGCTGCTGGAGGGTTGTAATAGATCCTAAGATTTAGATGCAGTGCTCTCAGATCCAAGGCTCCTCACTGATGAAGGCCATGAGCCAGAAACTAGTTTGAGGATATTGAATGAGTAGGCAGTAGATAGGGATTTTATGCACAAGTCTTCTAGAATCCATTGATTACTCTGACTTGCACTGAATGCCATTACTGTATGGAGAGTTTTGCCTGTTTTAAGAACTAGAAATTACCAGTTAATTACATTTTTGCAGAATCTTGCTATGGATGTGATTTGTTATGGCTATTTCTTTATCAATATCAAAAATCTCTCAGCCACTATGCCCTGAGAAATCTGCTAGCCACCTTTGCTTCCCTTTTCCTTCTCATCCTAATTTTTCTTATATTCTTCTCTATGCTTCTCTATTTCACTTCTACAACATCATCTTTGTCCACTCTATGACATTTATAATCTAGATTTCTCTTATCTTTTTCCAAACCCAGAATAATGTCCAAGAACTCACCTTTGTATAACCACTGTGTTTATATTTATTATCCCACCACTTCATTATTTGTATTCTCTCTGCTTATAAACATTTACAATTAATTAGCAGACACTTAATACATAACTTGCAGACTAAATCACCCACATTTCTTCATTTAGGAAAATTACATGATTCCTTTTTGAAATCTAACAAGAGAATGTATTTGCTCTAAAGCTCTTATATGCACCATTTTTCTGAAAGAATTAGAAATGATCAATTAATAACATTATAGCAGGATCTTGCTATTGGTCAGTTTCTTTGAATTGTAATTAAAAAATTAATATTATTTAATTTCTGTATTTTACCATCACATAAGCTTAAAATTGGCAAAAATAGTGTTAAAATAGGTTTAAGGAAATGATTTAAATTCTTGAGTTAGAACAATAACAATCTTGAGTAGATTTTGAGGGTTTGGATGTTACAATGATGCTGTGACCTCTATATCTTCTTTCCACTGTCTTAAGCATTACATTGCTTGTTTATACAGCTTCAGTTTAAATTAATTAGTTGAAAAAAAACAAGACCTTTTAGGTTATGACAATAGTCTTTTGGGTGATTGACAACAGTTTATTAGAATAATAATACCATTAGAGAGATGATCTAGATATCAATAGGAAGGGGAAATTATACTTGACTGAGTGTTTTAGCCAAGGCTAAATATTATAAAAAATGTAATTATAAATAATTTATTTAAAAATTAAAGGCAATATTTCTGTAAAAAATGTATTTAAAATCCAAACATGATATCACCACAAGAACATTAAAAAGACAATTTGTTAATAGTTTTTTGTGGCATAGTGGAAACACTTTCTGCTATCCAAATGTAGTATAGTCTTTGTCAAATAGTAAAGTATTTTTTTTAAATTTTAATAACAATAAATAATACTTTTAGTTTCAATACTTATTTCTTTTTTTGATAATAACTAATGCTAAATTTATCCTCATTTTTATAACATAGAAGTAAAATAACTAATATTTTATTTAGCTAATGTTTTGAATATATCCTTTGACCATCGACTATCTAATATTTTATTCCAGTAACTTTTTGAAGAGGTAAAATTAACCAATGGCACCAAGCTTCATTTTTTTAGAAAAAAAAACATTTAAAAATTTATTTTCATATTTTTGAAAGGTTAAATATTACATTTTAAAATGTCTACCACTTAAAGGCTTATCTTTGTAATAAATATTGTTAAAATTATCAATACATCATGTAAAATTAGGTTTTATTGTAAAAATAAAATGTTCTAATATGGAGAAATATTAACAAAAGATTCACTAGATCCCATTCAAAATAGAAAGGAGGAATTTTCACCTTAAAGAGTTAAATCTGAATCACAGTAACACCATAATACACTTTAGTGTTTATATGAAAGATTACTAATGTTTAAGAAGAGAAATATCTAAAGAAGCAGACTTTGTTAATACTTGGATATTTTAATGAATAACCAGTTGAATTCAGTATTAATATAAAAATTGAAGAAAATCCAAGTGCCATTCATCTTATATATATTTATAAAATAAACCAATACCTTTCCTGCATGAGAGTGGAAAAAAGTATGTATCTGTGGGTG
Organism: Epiperipatus broadwayi; assembly: GCA_028023455.1. NCBI lineage: Eukaryota > Metazoa > Onychophora > Udeonychophora > Euonychophora > Peripatidae > Epiperipatus > Epiperipatus broadwayi. The sequence continues at coordinate 712,577 of JAQFVV010000354.1, read as the reverse complement.
TGGAAATTGGAGTGTTTGATGTTTCTGGATCATCTGAGAATGAAGACTGTTTATGAGATTAAGAGATAATGTGAGTGTTTTGTCTTTTTTATTTCAGTTGTTTGTAGTTATATAGTGGAGTTGAGATGAGACGTAAATTGATACAATCTAAAAAACAAAGGCAGAGGAAGATAATATGTTCATATGCTATTGAAATTGAATAGACAGTTGATTAGATAGATAAATTGATCGATAAACATTTTTTGAAATAATCACCATATGTCTAATACACTATTATTCTTCGATTGAAAAATAATAAAATAGTCATTAGGTTAGTTATACATTGAGGAAAAGACTTTATGATTTTCTTCTCTTGTTTCATATTAACATTTTCTTCCACTTCTCCTTATTTGCATTGCTGAATTATATACAATATACCATATACTCTGTAATTTACACTTCATAATGCACTTTTAACATATATATATATATATATATTGATATATATGTATGGATATGTTTTAATTACATATGTTTAAATGTTGTAGCTCTGATGATGACTGCTGGACAGTTGAAACTATAAGAAAGAGGAGATAAAATAAATCATATGTTAAAAGTGCATTGTGAAGTGTAAATTAAGGAGTATATGGTATATTATATTATTTGTTTCATATTCTAATAAGTAATTGCTCGATGTACATCTATCATTCATAAACAGCTAACATATGGGTTAGCATTAAATTGGTTATCTAAAATAAAAACGCTAAGCGTTCTTGAAATATCCAAAAATTCTAAGTTTTACCCAACATGGATTCAAATCTCAGAAATTGGATTTGGCAGGGAAGTGTTATAGCCATTACATCGCTATACAACAAAAAATAAAATTAAAAATATTATGAATGAAACAAAACAAATAAACAAACATAGTTATGTATATGATTAGCAAGTCAAAAATTATCTTAAAAATTTAAATTTAAAATAACTAAAAAATAACAATATTTAAATATTTTACATTCTATTTATTCAATAAATAAATTATCGCACTTTGAATTAGATGTAAATTAATTTGAAAAGATGTCAACTCTAATCATCGTGTAAAATACATTTTTTACTATGGTTACCGTTTTATGTGAAAATTTTAATAAAGCGCTCTGTAGTAAACATGCAGTTTAGGAATAAGTTAACTGATAAGGAAATTATTCTTGAAGTGTCTGTAAACTGCAAAAGGATTTGTCCATTTTTTATATAATGTGGTAATCAAAATAAAAAATATATATTAAACACCATGGTTTGGAGGTGACATCTTTCCATATTTATATATAATTGTTTTTGGTAAAAAAAAAAAAAAAAACACTTTTGAAAGTCAAAACGTAAAACGATAGAGAAAATGCAAAACTAAAAATAAATACCTTAAGAAAATAATTTAATGTAGTTATTGTCTATTGCTTCTTTATACATACTCTTAATATGATAGTTACTTTTAAAATTTATATGTAAAAGTGAAAAGCATTTTAAAATTCAAATAACTTTTAAAAGTTACTTAGAATTAATGGATTCCTAACAAAGACTTTTTTTATTATTTTTTTCTGCACAAAAGGTTTTAAGATATTACTTCACAGGATTTTTTTTTTCCATATTGTAAAAGTATATATCGTATATCTTTACTAAATTTAATATTGAAATTTTTATTTTTATTGTAGTTTTTGTTTACAAAATGATTGATCGTACTTAATATATGCATATATTAATATAATCAAAAAATTGTAATTATTTACATAGTTTATGACAATTTTTTTCTATATTAAAATGCAACTAAAGTGTTGCTGGATAAGAATTAAATTTTGCTTAATATATTTTACATGTATAAATAAAGAAATCATCACTTTTATTCATAAACAACTCATAGCTAAATGAAGGTCGTTTTATGCTCAGCATAGTTTCTCTAATATATAGCTATTCCCACGTACACTATAAACAGGCAAACTTTATTTCTTCAATCTCACATATGGTCTGTTTCTGACTCTCTTAGAATGGCTGTGCATACCAATAGAACTTTACTTATAGCCATTTCTTCTAGAGTAAGATCCATTCCAACTTTATTTCAACTTCTTAATTTTTTTCAATAATTATCTGTGTTAACTTTTTGTCCCCCCCCCCAAGTTGTTTACTTTCCACATATTAGGTTTATTAATATATAAATTACTGTAAATTCCTAATAAGCCTAATATAGACCATTTAATAAATAAAGAAGTACAATGGACCCATCTTACTTTAACTTGAATCACATTTAAGCACACATTTTATTGATGTGTTACAACACAGATAATGAATTTTATATATTAACATGAGTTAAGACAACTATAAGCCATTCTACAATCACTATAAACAATCAAATGTTTGAATGCTTAAGTGTGATCTGTGTCAAATTACTGGGTACATTCCGCACTTTTAATTTATTGACATCTGTATATCAATTTATGGGTTTGCTGGGAGTTTGCAACAACTTTCAGTTTCATTTCTTCTATCTTTGATTGACTATTTTTATTACGTTAAATCTAAAATGGTCATTTCTTATTTTACTGACAGTTCTGACAATCCTACATCAGCTTTATACAAATGACAATACCTCATATCAATACATAAAAAGTAATCAAATACATTAATTAAAAACCTAGGAGTTTATATTAATGTCTACTTTAATTTTATCTACACTTGAGCTATTGGTATTTTTATTGGGTTAATTCCTAAATGAGTCTTTTTTATTTTACTGGGAATACTGATGACTTTGTATAAGTCTTATACAACTGACAACATCTCATATTAATACACAACAAGTAGTAGACTGCATTTATTAAAAACGTTTTTAAAACACTGATTTATTTTCATTTTTCATAATAGGATTTGTTTCAAACAAAAGCATTTCAAACCAATTTATTCCAAGTTTAATTTCACTCATTATATTTTCTCCTGGTGTATTAAATTAACTTAGATATTTATGTAATTATATGCTGTAATAATTCTGTTATCTAGCAGAAGTGTTAAGTGTTCTCAGAAAAGTGTAAATTTTACTCATGTTTGGCTAATGACATTGAATTGTTAAATAATAACTCAGAAGTTATGAATGGTATTTTTTTCTCTCATCTTCAGAAGGCACTGCCTGAACTACAATAATGCTAACATTGGAAAAACATTAGAGAGATTTAGATGAATAAATATTGTATACAACATTTTCATCAACTAGCCTATTTTAGCAAAGCAATAATCAGTAGAATTTTTTTATCTATAAGGGAATTTTTATTTATCTGATTTTTAACTTGCATGGCTACAACTGATATGTGATATTACTATCAGTCTTTGATGCCTTAATTTCATATTATTTTTTAAAATTAATAAGTGCTTTATTCTTCAAAAATCAAATTGATTTAAATTTAGCTCATGTAGTTTTAAGTCTCTCTGACTTTCAGTTTTAGCAGTACCTCATACTGGTTGTAGTCTAAATAGTTGTAAATTTAAATCTTCTATTGGAAAAAAAGTGCTATTTTTTTCTACTTTTTAATACAAATATAATAAAATTTATTATATATAACTGCAACAATAAAGTGAAAAAATTTATGTCATTATAATAACTGATTTTAAGAAAGCAATCAATTGATTAGAAAAAGCTGTCAACTAAATTTACTTTAACAAAAGTAATTTTATTTCATTTTTGGTTACATTTTTAATATTTTTTATATAAATAATTTAACATTTATTGTAAATATTGCTTATAAAAAAGAAAAATCATATTTAAAACAATGATATATATAAACCAATCAACACTTAGACAATCCCAATATAGATAACAATCAATAATTTCAAACTGTTGTCAAGGCAACCTACTTTTAGCAATAGAAGTGGAATTCCTTCAAACTATTGTCATAACAACCTCCTTTTAGTAACAGAGGGAGAATTCCTTTAAACTGTTGTCAAGGCAATCTCCTTTTAGCAATAGAGGTGGAATATATATATATATATTGTAGCTGCTCAGACACTTTTTTGAAATAAAGTCAGTCTGACCATACAAGCTTTTTACCCCCATACTAACATAAATATATTAAAAAAAAAAAAGAAATAATATATGCAAAAGTACCCAGGTTGGAATTGTTTTTTTTTTAAAGACACAAGCTATTTATTTCTTTTATTTTTATTTATAGATAATGAGATTTTTTTTTTTTTTGCTATAAGAAAAGAATGTAATTTTTTGTTTAAATTGATTTGTAATAATAAATAAAAGTTCCCATTTATTATGTTAATTTAGAATAGCTTTCATAAAAAAAGGTATAAAAGACAATTCAACCAGCAAAACTCTGTTTAACAGCATCCCAGAAAATATGGAAACCATGCATTAGCTGAAAATCGTATTATAATTGGGTAAAAACAAATCCAAATAGTGCCCTAACCAATGAAACCGGCAAACACTAATTTGAAAAATGTCTCTTTCCTTGAATTATTGAGGATCTAAAAGTCACATTATCTGTCTTTTTTCACACGATTGTCAATAACCTATTCATAAGGAATGCGTAATACAATCATAACATCATTCTATCTGCAGAATAATGTAAGAAATAGACATCAAAAGAAGCCTTAAACATTTAAACTGACTTGCAGATCAATTATTGACAGAGGTTCAAATCTCTATTTTTTAGTATAATAATAACATGAAAGGCTGAAACCTTTGACAGATGTGCCTTAAAAATGCTTAAATGACAGCCAGTCAGTTTAGTATAGTGTAAAATCAGAATTCTGATGCTATGTTAAGATAAATCTTTATTTAAAATAAAAAACCTTGTATAAGAACAAGATCTAACCACTTCAGCTTAACCTATTTGTATAGAAAGTAAGTTGAAATAAAGAAAGGTTCACCTCTTTTTTTCCAAAGCATAAGCTTGTGGTTAAGACCTGTAGTGGTCCCTGCCATCACATTTTCAAGTGTACATTCTTGACGTTTATTGCCTTAGTAAATTTTGTTTGTCATTTAATTGTGTATCTAATTTTGCTTTCCTTAATATATTTTTTTACAATGTTAAATCAAATGTAATTTAGAATTAATTTCTCATTCAGTTATTAACTGTTAATATTTATTACAACTTGTATATATATATATATATATAAATTTGATAAGAAAATTGACTTTTTATATAATTGTTATTATTCAAATTTTTATGGTGATGAGAATTACATGAATTTAACAGATGAAAAAATTAGTTTTACACAAAAATATGTATTACAATATGGTTTGAAGTATGTAGGAAGTGTATGGAAAGATTATAATATGGAATTGATTGCTTCAGTGCAGAACGTTTTTGATGATAATATGAATTTACAGGATTGTAGTAATATTATTAAGGAGATTTCTAAATATAAAATAAAAATAGATTTGATCGGTCATGGAATTATGCTATTTCTGAATTTAAAATCTTCTTAGAACTAAGCAAAATATATGTTTGAAAGAAGACAAGGGTTTACGAATGTGTTTTACAAAAAAAAAGATGCATATAATGATAAAATTAAAACACAAATGAGTAAATTGGGATTTGATATTATTGATAGCTATAACATGGAGGGACAATGTGTGAAATTTATAAATGGTATTTTAAAGAAGGCTAAAAGTCATTTTATGAATGGTTGTACATACTACAATATATATCCATCTACATCTATATGCCCAAGAATATTTGCTAATATTAAACCTCAAAAAGTAGGAAATCCTCTTAGATTGATGATTGATTTTGGTGGATCATTTATGTATAAAACAGCTAAATCATTTGGTAAATTGTACAAGATAGGTTGAGTTTTGGAAGATATACAATTGCATCTTTTTATAAATTTGTTGATAGAATTAAAAATATAAAAATAAATGATAATGATCTGTTAGCTTCATTGGATGTAATGGATATATATGGATCAATTGATCATCTTGAATCCATAAATCTAATTGAAATTGAACTAATTAATATGTCTGTAAATAAACGTTTAATAAATTTTATTATTGAATCACTAAAATTTATAAGTAATAATATTATTGCAACATATAATGATAGGTTTTATAAAATGGGTAAAGGCTGGCCAATGGGATTACCTATGGTAGCACAAATTTGTAATTTTCAATTGTCGAAATATGAAGATATTATATTTAATTCTTATAATTTTGATGATATTAAAATTTATACTAGATGTGTTGATGATGTTTTTGTTTGTGGTCCTAAAGACATTATTGATGTTCTTTTATATAATCTGAATAATTTAAATAATTTAAAATGGACTATTGACAATGAACAAAATGGAAAAATAAAATTTTTGGATTTACAAATATTTAGAGATGCTACTGATTTAAATTATAAATTAATTTTTAAACCCATTGGAGAAAGAGGATATATTCATTTTAAATCACGTGTTTCAATGATGCATAAAATAGCAAGTCTAAAATCGTTTTTGCATCGCAATGATAAATTATGTAAATATAAGAGTGATAAAATTTTAAATATGGAACTCTTTGCTAATGAACTTTTAAAGGTTGATTATGATAAAAACAAAATCTTGCATACAGTAAATTCATTTAATAATAAGAAGAGTGTTACTTTAGATAATAAAAAATGGATATCTATGCTGTTTATAAATAACACACAATCTAAATTAATTAAGAATATATTTAAAGAAAAGGGTGCTTGTCTTATAGATAAAGATGCCATTGGATGGTGCCATTTTCAAGCTAAAACTATAAAATATGACAATTCCTGGGCTGTTGATTATAACAATTTTGCTGTGCTTTTTTGTAATGCGAAAATAAAAACAAAACAAAATCGTCTTTTATAAATATTATTTTTTATTAATGTATACAATTTAAATGATAATAATAAATGTAAAATAAAATCAACAAATTACAATTTGATTCTATCGTATATTTTTTTAATTGTGTTACGGCTTTTTTTCACCAATTTTCTATCAGATATTTTTTTACTTGTGTTACGGATTTTTTTATCAATTTTCTATCGGATATTTTTTTACTTGTGTTACGACTTTTTTTTGTTGTTGTTGTTTAACTAAAAAATAATAATCGTAATAAAAAGTAAAATTTCTTAGTCTATTTTTTATTTTTTTTAATCTTCGTTTTACATTTCTTTTTCTTTTTTTTTTACAGACAAAGAGATATTACAGCTATTTTTTACTTCAAATAGAATGACAATAAAAAGTAAAAGTTGTTATGGTTAGGTTTAGGGTTAGTTTTAGGGTTAGGTTTAAGGTTAGTTTTAGGATTAGGTTTTAGGGTTAGTTTTAGAGTTAGAGTTAGTTTTAGGGTTAGTGTTCTGTTGTTTGTAATGCTAAAATAAAAAAATTCAAAATTGTAACCGTACTCAAACAAAATAAATAAACTCAAACTTTTTTAAACAACAACAAACACATATAAATGTCTTCTTTACTTATTAAACATGTTTATAATATTTGCTTTTTAGGAAATTTACAAAAAAACGTGTATATTTGTACTTTTTTTACTGGATATTTTTCTGGTACTGTTCTTTTTTACTTCAAAAATATACACACGGTGTCTTGTGGAATGTTACAAACAGTACATTACTTGACGCATTACCTAATTGCAACTCACTAAAAGCATAGATATTTAACATTTTGCCAATTAAACCTTCAATACAGTATGTTGTAAAAAGTCTTATAATTATTACTTTAAAAAATCTGAACATTTCAATACTTTAAAATAAAATAAAATCCAATGAAAACAACATTTCCATCCAATTCAAATACAAATTCTCTCATCAAGCCGTAACTATTTTATAAACTGTGCAAATTCGGAAAATGTAATTGCTGCGATGCGACATACATGCTGTACTGTGATGCAACATAGCGGCCTGCATTCTGTAGCACAACAAAAAAGTTGTATTATAGAAAATGCGGATTCGAACGTGTCGGCCACGGAAACAGCATTTTTATGTGTTTAGCTATAAGATGAGTACCTAGAAAAGTATAATATTTCATTTTGTGTTTCTCCACATGTTAATCGATTAATAATTCTAAGAGTATAATTCCTAAATTGCAAAGAAGTAATATAATTTATCAGATTTCTTGTGGATGTCAGAAATTATATATCAGTGAATCGAGATGTTCTGTGGAGAAAACATTGAATGAGCATCAATTATTATATAATCGAATTAAAAATATGGAAATAGTCAATTTAATACAGCTTCAGTATTCTTTGACCATGAAAAAACTTGTAATTATAGGTTTACATTTAATAGTAATGAAATAAAAATATTAATGGAAAAAAGAAATCATAAAAAGAGGAAAATTAAAGAGGCAATATTAATTGATAAATATAAGAACGATGTTATTAATAGGCAAGTTGCAAATAAGGCCATACACAGCTTATGGAAATATACATAACATTAAGTTTAAAAATTTGAAATTCAGTTAAAGCTGACGAGCATTACCACGTAATCGAAAGCACTACAAAAGAATTTAAACTATAATATTGTATTTACCATTAAAATTTTAATTTTTTTTTTAATATATAATATTTTATAACGGGTATTGTATTTTGCATATATATATATATATAAAACAATCCACTAGAATAAAACTACAAAAATTTTCAAAAAATGCCTATATAAATATTGAAGATTAATATATTTTGCCATAGCCAGCTTTGGCGTATTCCGCAGATAGGTATAAATCTGTTTTTGCAAAAAACCTGAATAGATTATTTTACTGAATAAATTATTTATATATATATATTGACTGATTGATATTTTGCCAATTTTTATATTATTACAGTTAAATAATAATAATAATTATATGATTGTTTTATATTGCATATGGGAGCTCATAAGTTAAATTCAATCTAACCATATAATATTTTCTTTGATATGAATATCATCATTATCAACTATTATCAATCCACTGCAGGCTGAAGGTCTCTCCAAGTTTAATCCATCTTCTCCGATCTTCAGCTTTTCTTCTCCACATCACCCCTGCACACTTTCTTATTTCATCCATCCATCTCACATGTGGTCTCTTTCTGGGTCTTTTACAATCTCTTGGAATCCAGTTTAAAATTTCAATTGTCCATCTATTATCATCTCTTCTAGCAATATAACCAGCACAACTCCACTTCAATCTTTTAATTTTTTCAATGAGGTCAGTAACACCTGTTTGTTCTCTTACCCATACATTGCGTTTTCGATCCCTTCTTGTTACTCCCAACATGCATCTCTCCATACTTCTTTGAGTGGTCTGAAGTCTCTGTATTGCTTTTCTATTAAGTGTCCAAGTCTCAGATCCATAAGTAAGAACTGGTGAAACACATTTGTTAAAAACCTTCCTTTTCAAACACATAGGCATATTTCCTTTTAGTATCAAGTTATTTCTACCACAAGCACTCCAACCAAGTTTAATTCTATGATTAATTTCTTCCATTATGTTTCCATCTGTATTAATAATCTGACCAAGGTATTTGTAACTGTTAACTTCTTCTAATTCGTCATAATCAATCTTTATTTTCATATTTTGAGCAAATCGATTAAACATTACTTTAGTTTTTTGAACATTTATCTTTAGTCCTACTTTCCTACTTTCATCTGATAATTCCTGCAACATATCCTGCAGCTCTGAAGCATTATTTGCAAAAACAACTACATCATCTGCGAAATCTAAGTGATTTAAATAATCTCCATTTACTTTCACTACTTTAGTTTCCCATTTTAATCCACAAAATACTTCTTGCAGCACTGCTGTAAAAAGTTTTGGAGATATGGAGTCACCTTGTCTTACACCTTTCTCAATGTTGACTTTCCCAGTGTCATTATGCAATCTAATTGTTGCTGTTGCATTTTTATAAATATTCTTTAAAATATGACAATATCCTGGATCTATATCTTGATGATCTAATGCTTTAATCACTGAAGAAATGTTTATAGAATCAAATGTCTTTTCATAATCTACAAATCCAAAACATAATGACAACTCATATTCATTTGTCCTTTCTATAACTTCTCTCAACACCTGGATCTGATCTACTGTACAAAAACCACTTTTAAATCCAGCTTGTTCTCTTGGTTGGTGGAAATCCAATGTTCTCTGTAGACGAGTTGTAATTATCTTGGTAAAAATTTTATATAAAACTGATAAAAAGCTGATAGGTCTGTAATTTCTAATATCTTCTTTATCACCTTTTTTAAATATTAATATTATTACTGTATTCTTCCAATCATCCGGTACATCTTTATCATTTAGACATTTGGTATATAACTTTGCTAAAAAAATTTCTATTTCTTCACTTGCGTCTTTTAATATATCAATTATAATTCCATCATTACCTGGAGCCTTTCCCTTCTTCATACATTTAATTGCATGTCTCACTTCTTCATTTAAAATTCTGGGCAATTCGGAAGATGTAATCGATATAGGAGGTACTTGTTCTTTATTACTATATAATTCTTGATAAAAATCTTCTACCAATTTCATGATGTCATCTCTCTTTTTAGTAACAATTCCACCTTTTTTTCTTATTGCAGATATAAATTTCCTACCAATACCAAAATGTTGTTTTACATTCTTAAGACTTTTATTTTCTTCTACAGCTTTCCTTGCTAGTTCACAATTATACTTTCTTATATCATTTTCAACTCTTTTCCGCACCATTTTACAAAATTCGAGATATTCAATTCTTTTTAATGCATCATTTTTGTATATCTTCATATTCCTTCTTTTCGTCATAAATTCTCTAGTCTCAGTAGAAATTTTATGGGTCAATTGCTGCTTTTTTCTACCAGCTATCTTTGTTGCAGTTTTTAAAAGTGTATCAGTTATTTTCATATTAATTTCATTCAAATCTGAATCATGCTCAGAATCTACTAATACTTGAAACCGATTTCTAAGTTCTAATTTAAATTCATTAGAATGTTTCTGAAGATTAGGAATATCAACTGTAAATATTGTTTTTCTTAATAATTGTTGTCTCTTTAGTTTCACATTAACACGTATCTTACACCTTACTAATCGATGATCACTTCCTGTGTTAAATTTATTAAGAACATTACAATCTTGAAATATGTATTTCCTATTAGTAAAAATATAATCCAATTCTGCTGTACCTTCATTTGGATGCTTCCATGTCCATTTCCTTTTAACATTTTTCTCAAAAAAAGGATTCATAATAAAAAGTTTTTCTTTTTCTGCAAACTCCACAAGTCTATGTCCTCTCTCATTTCTATTACCATAACCAAAATTACCTACAGCACTTTCATCTTTCATTTGTTTACCAATTCTAGCATTAAAGTCTCCCATAACAATTTTAAAATGTCGTTTACTCTGATCAAAAGCCTTTTGTACATCCATATAAAAATCTTCTACTACTTCATCACTATGAGAACTTGTTGGAGCATATGTTTAAATATTGTTCATAAATATTGTTTTCTAGCATTTATATTATTTAAAGTTTAGATGTTGGTTTTTAGCTCTCATTTCAAACCTAGTTAAATATAGCTATACACATGATTTCAAGACTACTATACAATTTTAGCACTAATATTCAATTTTTGCATAAAATGTAGTATTCTATTTGTACAGTGACTGGTTTTTTTCTCCAATCAATCTGCAGCAGTAACTTTTAATTAACATGTTTGTCTGTTGAAGCTATGCATATATATACATTTATATATTTCCTGGATTCACCATTCACTGTGGGCTAGCAAAGACCCTAAGTCCAACCACAGTGAATGCAGTTCTTTTCTTAAAACAAAATGGTCATCTGCACAAATAATTACGTAAATTAAAGAAAGAAAGTGTTTTCAAAAAGAAATCAATGAAATAAAATATACAAAATTTAAATTTTTATTTGTCTATTTTTTAAAATATGGCAGAAATAGATCAGATAAATTTTCGTAATTAAACAGAATCCATTAAAGAATGCAATTAACTTATGAAACATGTTAATTGAAAGAAAAATAGATAACAGGGGAAAAATGGAAACAATAGGCTGCTAATAAGTAGTTTAATTAAAAATAGAATTGAAAAAAGGTATAAATAAAGAATTTTTCTTTTGTTCTGGGTCTTATGCTTACTGTAGTCATGCTGAAGAATTAGCTTTTATTCAGAATTTTTCAGAAAGAAGCTTGCTGAAATTTACAAGATAATTTGCTGGTAAAGCTTGCTGTACTGTCTTCAAGCCATAATCTTTTTCTTTCTGATCAGCATATATATATCCATAAATCACAAAATGAGCTACTCTGAAAAAAAAAGAAATGAACAGGCAAAACTCACTATACGTATGCCACACACAGCAAGCTAGAGTAATCAATGGATGCCAGAAGGCTTGTGGATAAAATCCCTATCTAGTGCCTACTCATCCAATATCCCAGACTAGTTTCTGGATTGTGGCCTTCATCAGTGAGGAGCCTTGGATCTGAGAGCACTGCATCTAGATCTTAGGATCTAATGCAATCATCCAGCAACCACCTTTTATCTCCATTTAACTACAAAACTATGAGTCTTAACCTGAAAACACCTTAATGTTTCCAATTCAAGCCCATCAGCTTATATAGTTATATGGGTCTGAACCCAGTTCAGTTACCATACATTTTGGTGTCTTTGGTTTTTTAATACCATAGCCAGTAATATTCCATTAGGTAGGATTGTTTTTAATTTTGTAGTTAAATGGAGATAAAAGGTGGTTGCTGGTGGGTTGCATTAGATCATAAGATCTAAATGCAGTGCTCTCAGATCCAAGGCTCCTCACTGACGAAGGCCTCAAGCCAGAAACTAGTCTGGGGATATTAGATAAGTGGGCACTAGATGGGAATTTTATACACAAGCCTTCTGGCATCCATTGATTACTCTAGCTTGCTGTGTATGGCATACATATAGTGAGTTTTACCTGTTTTTAACAACAGTTATACACAAGCATAAGTGATGGTGGTCATGTGATGTTTATTGGCAAAAAGAAATGAGTGAGTAATATTTTTTTCCTCACTCTCCTGCCTGTTCCTGAGATCGGAGTCATAGACAAGCTTGAGAACTAAAGTGCTCTATATTCATGACAAAGGCCATACCCTGTTCAATAAAAATCATTTCAATGAAAATGTGAAATAACATCAAGACTCAAACAGGAACTGCCATGCAATATCAATGGTTTTCATTCTTGCACCAGCCTTCTAGTTACCAGTAACTATTCTATGATTTGAAATATGTTTATCTTTCCTTATTCTATTTATCGATAGGTATATATTTTGAAATCTATATGTTTGCATCTTGTAACATATTTTACCAAGTGCTTCTTTTCGCTTTCTAAAAATATTATAATGGGCGGTGGTTTATTTCATATAATGGCCGCGATAATTTTTATTAATTTAATTGAAAATGTGTCACTTAACATACCGCCATTATGCACCTGTAATTAAGTATTTATTTTATGTATATATTTTATTTTGGAAGAGAGAAAGCAAATCTCAGAAAGCTCAAATACCATTCTTAAAATTAATATTTAATTGCTAAAGATTCTGTTAATAACTATAAAAGATTCTATTATAAAACTTTCAAGATTTTTAATTTAGCTTATATATATATATATATAAGAAGAAAAATCCTGATCGATGTTTTTTTTTTTTTAGTCAATGAAGGGTTATGAATTTAAAATTCTATTTTAAAGAGCGTAAAATAAAATAAACATTCACCTTTATTTCATTGTAATAAGATAGTGTACATTTGACAATATGTATATATGTTAAAGTTTTATAAAATCCATTTGGCTCTGTGGGTAGATAGGTTAAACTTTAACTAAATCAGTAAAATATCCATCCACTTGTGTTAGTGAGCTTTTGTAATGTTTTATATATATTTTGCAGAGGGTTTTTTTTTAAATTTAAAGATCGTTTGACTGTATTTATATGCTATCATGCATTGGGTGATCTGTTGGCATCTCAGCATTTATTCAGTGTTTTTTGTCAAGTCTGCTTAGGCTAATATACCTGCATATGGATCTCCATGAAAATAAGTAAAAATTTTGGATCTCATATCTATTTCAGATATTTCAATGTTCATAACTGTACATAAGCAATAAAACTCTGCATGTGAATCTGGTCCATGTGGTTAGAGAATGGATTCCATATTCTCTAACCCAGTTTAGAGATGGAGTGTTATACAGTCTTGTATTAGTCTCTTGGTTGCTGCTATGTCTCAAGACTCACAGCCCACAATATGCTATCAACTTAGGACACAATATTGTACATTTATATTTATTTTGAAATCTTTCTCAAAATATTATTGAAGTGTTTCAATCATAGCTGGAAATTTCTGCTGGGGTCACTATTTCTTTTTCTTTAGTCAGTAGTAGAGGGCTGTGATTTAAATATGTCCAAAAAGTATTTAGTTGGGTTTAACCATTTATTTATTACCATGTGCTCTATCCATAGAGTTAATGAATTATGTCTCTCTCTTGAATTTTATGTAACCTGTCCATTGGATGAAAATATTTTTAAAAAAATTATAAATTCTTGTCTATCATTATCATTACAAAAGAAGGGATTTTTTGTATATATCTTAGTATGGTTGTAGGATAAAAGCCTATAGCTCAATCAGTGAATCTTTGTAGAATCTCACTAGCATAACTAATAAAAGTTTTTTTGTCTGTTATTCACTATCATTAAAACTCTGGAGTATTGTTTGTTTTTCTTTGTGTGTCACACATATATAAATCTGGTCATTATATATATATATATATATATATATAATGATATATATATATATATATATATATATATACTTGTTAAAATTCATTTTGTGGTCTTATCTCTCCCTGACCACCGGGCATACATTAAGAATAAATTCTAGTGAGGTTTGGGGAGTAAGTTGCTTAATAGCAATCTGGAGAAGTAGGTGAGGTTCTAATGCCCTTTACCTGCATCTCTAGGTTAGGTTAAAGCAACTCTACTTTTTATACTGTTACAGTTTAGTAACATGGGTAAGTTATTAACCACTAAAATTTTAAGTTGCCATCATATTTGAATCATAAAGTTATATGAAATGTAATAATAGTGTATATACCATACCACCATAAATTTTCTTCAGTGGCTTTCCTGCTATCATTAACCTTGAAAACTTTGCGACAGTATTTTTTGCAATTCATGGGTTCAATTTTAAGCATACTTTAAATCACTTCACATCTCCAATAGCAATTTTATGTAATGTAAAACAAAATATGTTAAAATTTCATTCCATTGTGGAGTAAGGTATGAACACACAGTCACACTTCATATTGTCATCCATGATTCAAATATGCTATATCCTTGAATAGATCAATTATATCACTATATAACATATGCATAAATTTAACAGGCAGTGTGGAACAGAACTAGTCATCTTTCATTAGTATGTACTTATTATTTTAAGACTAGAGAGTTAAGTATTTAATTAAACCTGATATATATATATATATATATATATATATATATATATATATATATATATATATATATATAAATCTGTATTTCATAAAGTAGCTGTTTTAAGAAATTATTGTTAAAGAAATAAGAGATTAAATAATTCTAATGGAATAGGTTTGTTTCATAAAGATCAATTTTATAAAGATTATTTGAGTGTTGGCTACTCTGATAAATTTGTTAAAAGTATTTTATTTTATAGTATTAATATTTATAATAATGTAAAGGATAAAGAAAAATATTATTTTATTTCTTTGCCATTTAAATTGTCTTCTTACAGAATTGTAGTTAAAAATGGTAATTTGAATAGAATTAAGAAATTTGTTTGGAAAAGGAGTGTGTTTTATAATAGTTTATTAAATAATACAAAGGAAATTTTTTGATAGAAAGACTCTTTATGCCCTTATTTAGTTCAGAGTAGTTTGAGCTTAAATGAAAAAATAAAGGTACATAAAATTAGGATTAAAAAAATAAATATCTTAGTTCCATAATATATATATATATATATATAATATATATATATATATATATATATATATATATATATATATATATATATATATATATATATATATATATATATAATATCTATGAAAAAGATACAGGCCACACTATTAATTTTGATGAAGCTAAAGTTGCCTTCTTTGAGAGAAATGAAATAACATTAAGAATTAAAGAATCTTTACTAGTAAAAATCCATGATTGTAAAGCAATTAACTTATTTAAAAGTTTTTTTAATATTAAGGTTGTGTAGAATGTAAGTGGAATTACGGGTAATGTTTACTATAAATTTGTTATTTTTTAATCTTTTTCACTTGAGAAGTCTGCTTGTAACAATGAAACCATTGGTTGTATTTTAAAGTTTATTTTCCTTGGCTAATGTTGT
Source organism: Epiperipatus broadwayi (assembly GCA_028023455.1). Lineage (NCBI taxonomy): Eukaryota > Metazoa > Onychophora > Udeonychophora > Euonychophora > Peripatidae > Epiperipatus > Epiperipatus broadwayi. The sequence goes on along the minus strand of JAQFVV010000354.1, from coordinate 696,233 downwards.
TGAATTGTGAATTTGTGATAATTTTGGTTAATAAATATAATAATAGTACTACAGAAAAATTAAAAGCATTTATATTGCTTCCTTTAACCTGTTCACATGCAAACTCCATTTTTCTATTTTGAGATTTTCAGCCATATTTCTCCATATTGAAACATTTTATTTTACAATTAAATCTTTTTTGTATCATAGATTGATAATCTTAAGATTATTTATTAAACATGTAAGGTTTAAAATGATAAATATTATAAAAAATTATATTGGACCTTTGCAAAATGTAAAAGTAAATTTCTAAATAGAGTTCTTATCTATAACGTTGGTGTTTGGCATTATTGGATGTAATTTAACCATTCAAAAAGTTAGTAGTATGAAATATTAGACATTTAAATTCCATTTTTAAACCAAATGAAATTTAAGGTTAATTATTATTAAAGAAACAAAATATATTTTAAAAGTAAAATTAAATTTATTGTTTTCAAAAATTAAAAAAAAAATTATCATTTTGACAAAAGGTCATTCTATTTTACCCTTAAAATGCATCTACTTAATCTAACAATTTTTTTGAGGATTGTCTTTTTAAACATAAATGTTTTCAAATAAAATCTAGTTGTAAACAAAGGCAAAACTCTTTTCTCCATACAGTAGTGCCACCCTGTGCACTACTGTATGGAGAAAAGAGTTTTTCCTTTGTTTACAACAATTATGTGCTAGTATGAGATGGTGATCATGTGATGTTTAGTGGTTTAAAATCTAGTTGTAGTGACATATGTTTTTGGTTTAACCTTTACCTTGAAATTTTTTTTTTAATTTTATTGGCCAACTGAATTAAAGATTTACATCATTTGATTGGTCAATTAACAAACTCAGTCATAAAAATATATTCATCTTTTAATATTATATTCATTTTAGTTGCATTTGTAAAAAGCATATTAATAATTTGTCAGATTATGAAAGTGAAGGAAAGTTTTTTCAAAAATAAATTTCTATTTATAATTATAATTATAAAAATATTTAAATTTCCATTTCTTTTGACATCTGAAAGATCCGATTTCATGTCTTTTATACACAAATTAGATATTGCAATTGACAAAATTTTAGTGACATCTAAAAAGGTCAGGTCTCATGTCTTTCATATGCAAATTAGATATTGTAATTGCAAAAATTCCATTGACATCTAGAAGATCAGGTCTCATTTCTTTCATATGCAAATTAGATATTGCAACTGACAAAATTCTACTGACATCTAAAAGATCAGGTCGCAAGTCTTTCATGTGCAAAAAGATGTTGTAATTTCCAGAATTCTGCTTACATCTGAAAAAGCAGGTCTCAAGTATTTTATATGCAAATTCTTTTATATGCAAATTGGATATTTAATTTGCCAAAATTTTATTTACATCTAAAAAAATCAGGTCCATGTCCTTCAGATGCAAATTAGATATTGCAATTGCTAAAAAGGTCTTTATAATGCTGACATTTTCAGATTATTTTCAAATAATTTTAAAATAATTTTTGATGGTAAAATAAAACTGCACACAGTAATGTAAGGGATGAGATAAACTTAAATTAGAGGAAACAATAATCTCAGCACTAAGCATGCTCATGAAACCAGTGTCTGTTTTGCCTTTACCAGGCATATAATATTTGGATCTAAGTTCATAAATAAAAGAAGCAGGATATTTTTCAAATTCTTTAACAATTTGAAGATAACAATAATTTAAATAAAGGACAAAACTTTAAGCCTTATGAAGGATGAATGAGTTCAAATTGAAAGTGGAAAACTATTATGGATTTGCTGAAGATGACAACTGTGAAACATATGCTTCAGAATAAATGCAGTGTATATTTTTCAGTTTTAGTCACTGAATTTTAATTATATCTGATACTAATAAAATATTTTCCTATAGAATTGCTTTATAAAAAACTGAACTTTTATGTTTCTAATCAGGGCTCCAGTGTGTCAAATGTAGTTCCACAATTCATCATGTTTTATTCATAAATTATCCTTGAGAGGATATGTTAACATGTAGACTACTTATATTGCAAAATTCTTCTCTAATACTTTATTTTTATTTTCCAATTTTTATCTTTGTTTTTTCTCTTCAGAGGGTGGAATGGCCTGATTCATTTACTAGTGGTAGATAATGAGTTGTGTAGAAGTTACCTATTTAAAGCTATTTTTTTATAAATCTAAAAAATTATCTGTCATCACATACTACTAGTCTACATAAATTAGCCAATTCTTGCCATAAAGCTTTCTTCAGGTAGAGAGAAAATTAACTCTCAAATTTGTTTTTCTTTGCTGAGCAACCTTAAATTAATTATAAAAGCACTAGTGATTTATGTAAAAAAAGACCATAATGTATTGCACTGGAAGAATTAGGGTAATCCTGAAAGTGTCAGGTTTTAAAAGCTCCATGTTCGTTTGATATTCAAATTTTATTTGACCTCTCATGCAACTGACAATATGATCATTTTTGTAATTAAATTAATCTAATGGTTAATTATTTAGGAGTTCAGAAGTAGTTTGAATAGTTGAAGTGACAATCTGACCTACAATCTGTGTATCTTGAGCTTCAAATTAAGTTACTTTAATCAAAACCCATTTGGGACACTTTTATAATGCACTCCTATTACCAAAAGTTTACTACAAACATCTATTTCATTAATGTTTGATCAAAAGTATTTGTGATGCAAATATTTTGCCAACAACTTCATCAATACTAGCATATTCTTCTGGTTAATATTCTGCTCTATTTGCAAAAAAAAGTTCTCACACTCAGCTTTTGGATATTCAATTAAATTTTATCATGGTAAATATTTCTGGTACACTGAAAACTACTTCTCTTCAATGGTTTCCTTCTTTCATATAATTTTTTTTCATCAGATATTGTAAAAAAAGTTGCTTCACAGGAAATGTATAAAAACTGTCAAGTACATTCGACTTGCCAGTAATTCAAGATATATATTAATGATGGGTTATTTCCATGATCTACCATTAAATGTTGAATGTCTAGAAACTTTTAAACTTTTACACATCACATGATCACTGTTTTTATGCTTGCTCATAACTTTTATTACTCTAGCTTGCACTGAGTGGCACTACTGTATGGAGAGTTTTGCCTGTTTTAGTAATTACACAATGTTTTAGTAGCATTATTTTCCACTCTTCAATAGGTGTTGCTGGCCTGACCAATGACAATATTAGCATAGGAATCAAACTTAAATCTTTAAATTATTGATATCAAATTTTAAAGCAACAATGTAAAAAACTGAGCTATTCTGCCAAAAAAATAGTCAGAGTAGTGTTATGTGTTATTACTAATAGTTATTTGTATTTCAAAAGTTTAAAGAACATTTTAAAATTTTCTCAATCTTCAACATTTAATAGTAGATGATGAAACTAGTCAAACATCTAATTTACCGTCATCAATAATATTCAGGCAATCTGAAGATGTATTTTCATCTGCTAATGTTCATCTCAAGTCAAGATCCTTCTTTTGGATGTTAAACAAAAATCTACTGCCAAAAATTATGGTGCTAAAAGAGGAAATCTTATGATTTTCCAAAAAAAAAACATTTGGGTTTTTATCTTTCTTAAATGCATCTAGAGTCTCACGAACAAATTTATGACAACTCAAGATTATTCTAATCATCTGCTTAATGAGTATAATTCATCCATAAATTAATGAGTGTAATTTATCTTCATAAATGTGGGTAAACTCAAACTATGAATCATATAATTAATGATTCCCAAATTTATGGTTCCAGTAGATGATTAAAGAATTTTATAAAAACACTGGTGTATTTACTTTCTGCTTGAAATCTAGGCAGGTTCTTTCATGATATATGGTTAATAGTTAAGTTGGCAAAAACAAAAACATCTATAAGTTAGAAAAAAACTATAAATAACTTATTTTATTATATGTTTAAATTTTATTAATAAACAAAATCTCTTATTACAGAGCCAGAAGAAGGTAAGATAAACAAGGCATGAGGGTTCCAATATAAGACAGGCATAGAAATGGTGCAGAATTAAGAATACATTTATTTTTGTTCTGTTACAAATATTAATTATCCATTATTTTTACAAATTAAGGAAATATAAACATATTAAAATAAGTAATCACTTCTTGAAATATATGTTAATTATAATTTTCTATTGTTTATTTTTCTGTTATGATAGTCTCAATTATATCTTTTTATGCTGGGTTTACATGATACATATTTCCAATCATGTTGTGATGTGATACAATAATGGAACAGTCTGTTCTACTATTAATATCCATGTCTGTTATATATATATATATATATATATATATATATATTAATATTCATGTCTGTTATATATATATATTGTGATGGTTATTTGGTATTTGTAAATAATAATAATAAATATAAATCCAATATTTTTATTGACTTATAAAAATATCTTAAATTTACTGTATCAAACAAAATTTTTAAAAATCCAAGGTGTCTGCCCATTTTGGTTTAGTTTTAAAAACACACAAAAAAAGAAAAAATGGCAATATTCTAATAAAATCCATAATATTATATATGTCTATAAGTAAGTTAAAATAGAATCAATTAAAGCAATATTTATATGAGTGTATACATAATGGTAAAGCTAAATAGTGACAAAATTTAAATGTAATAATTAAATGTGTTAAGGTGTGTATGAAGGTTTATGTTTTTTTGGTAATTTAAATATAAAACCATACCATTTTAAATATTTAGGTAAAGTTATTTTAAATTTGAAATACAGTTTTAAAATTAATAAATGAATTTGCTCTATAAACAATTAAGTAAGAAATAACTAAATGTAGTAAATTTCATTTCTTAGAAAATCACTAATTATAAATGAAAAACAAAATGTGATGTGAATTATTTAAAATTTACCACATTAATGAATTGATTCTAAAAATAAAATTTAGTCATCATTTATTGGTCTACAGGAATTAGTCTTCTCAAATTTTTGTGATTTTGTAATTAAAGCACCTATGGTTTTCAATTTTTTTTTTAAAAAAACATTCTAAAAGATTTTACTGGGATAAAAATAATTGAAACTTTTAAAGTCTTTATTTGTTTTTACTTATTATACTTATAATGTAGTTGTTTTAAAATTCTTACAAGAGAAAAGCTGCAGTAATAAAAAAGAGTTTCTACAGGCAATATAATTTAAATTATATATAATATTATTACTTTAATATCAATGATTTAGTATATGTGTTTTGGAGAGAGATTATTTATTAATGTTAGGTACATTAAGGACTGTATGATGAATATTTATGTAATGAATTACTCTTGTCAACTATAAATAAACTCAGTGAAACTTAGCCAAAAAAATTAAAAAGAATGTTTCAATCTACAAATTCATTTAACCCTTTCCCCACCTCTTACGAAGCTCCTTGTAGACATCTGACGTCACTCTAACTCTGCCAGTTCTTATGCTAAAAAATTTGTTTGATAGGTTTTGAATAGGTTTTTAAAAGTTCTGTAAGATGGTGCCCTCTTCCGAATTATTTTACAAGTAAAAAATAAAAAAAAACGCATTTAAACCTAAACAAAGAAAGAACATTACTTGTGATTGGTTCTTAGCATGCTCTCAGCCGAAAAAGACATTCTGATTGGCTGGAAAGAACAAAGAAACCGCCTGATCAAAGAAAATAAAGAAAAATGCTGAGATTTTCATTTCGAATGCAATTTTAAGTATTAAAAAAATATAATTTCAGAAATTAAACTAGTTTTTTAAAAAATATACTAAAAAAACAAAATTATTTTCGAAAAATATTGAAGATTTTAGTAAAAATATTAAAGAAATATTTAAAAGAAATATTTACTTTTCTATAACGTAAAAGTCGACCTTTTTGTTTATATTATAGCTTTTATGTTGCCGAAATTGAATATTTTAGAATAAATAAATAGCAATTTATTTTTGAAAGAACTTTCATTCTCTTCATAACCTGAAAAATTAGTAATATACTTTTTATAAACGTATCTGAGTTGAATTTAATATTATAGGCGAATATGTTTTAACAATAGGCTTTGTCTTCAGTTTGTCAGTTGGCCAATTAAAAGATTTGATTTTTACCTCATACAACCAATAATATAATTAGCGGTTAAAAGGTTAAGCAACAGTAATAATAATAATAGCATAAATGGAAAGGAAATATACTAAGAACTATGCTTGTTTAGAAACTTATTTTCAAACAAATTATCTCAATTCAGAAATCCACTGGATGTTCTAAGTTATATTCATAAAAATGATTGGATTGTTTCATTCCCAAATTTGAGCATATCATTAAGAATATTATTAATTGTTCTACAAGTGCAGCTAGTGGAGAGAGATCATTTTCAAAATTAAAAATCATAAAAAAATATTTATGTTTGACAATGACACGAGATTGGTTGGTAAATTTGTCAATGATAGCTACAGAAAATGACATGTGTAATACTCTAAATGCTGATGATATTGTATCTAAATTCAGTTCTGCAAAAACTTGGAAAGCAAGTTTATAATTATGTAATAATTAGAGGAAATTTAAACACAGACTTTTATGCTCCTTTTAGCTATCCACTCCATTTTATATAACCAACACACATGACCACATATATGCAAAAAACATAAATAACCTCCAATATACATATTTTGTGCTGAACTAGGACTCGCCAGTTGGTCCAGATCATCACCCCTTACACATATATACAAGCATCGCTCAGTTTATATTAAGATAGCAAATCTTTAAACTTTAATGGATATGCTTTAATGTTCTCCACCTTCAACTCTTGCATTGGTTATGTAAGATGGAATGGGTAGCTTAAGAGATCTTGGAAGCCTGTGTTCAAATCTTTTCTAATTGTATCTAACATTCAGTATATATAATATATTTAAAATATTACAGAATCTGCCTGAATTCTACCCATCTCCATTCTGTGTATTTAAATGAACATTTAAGGTTCTATATAGGAGGGGTCAGAGTGACTTAAAGTCAACATGGGTATGACAATGTTGGCATCAACAAGGGCTTTGAGCATTCCATCATACGGAGCTGAAGAATTGGAGAGTGGAAACGATTGATGCACGTCTATTAAAGTTTGAATAGTTGCTATATTAATATAAACAGAGCACTGATTGTGTATATGTGTGAGAGATGTTGATTTGGACCAACTGGTGAGTGTTAGTTCAGCACGAAATATGTATATTGGAGTTGTTGTTGTTTTTTACATGTCTGTGGGCATGTGTATCAGGTGCATAAAATGGAGTGGATAACTTAATAGAGCATGAAATCCTTTGTCCAAATCCTCTCTAATTACATCTAAAGTTCAGTATATATACTGCATTTAAATAATGTAATAGTAATTTCTTTTCGTTGTTATCTTTAATAAAACATCAAAACTTTTTTGAAGGGGGGGGGGCGCAAATCACTGCTTTGCATAAGACGCTGATCACCCTTCCTTAGCTCTTGTTTACTAGATTTATTTACTCTATAAGATTAGAGCTAATCATACGTAAATGATAATTTTACATTTGGTTGGCTATTTGGTAAAGAGACTGGTTTGTTGTCGTAAACAGCGGTTGAACAGATGGTCAATTCAGTATTTATCTATGTATATATATATGTCTAGATAAGTATATTGGGAAATAACAAAAGTGGAAAAAAAAATGTGGATCAACTTTTTCGATAGATTAATTTTTTAAGCATCAAATCTGTCATCTTTTCATTGATTTTTTTTTCCTTTTGTATGTAGTTCTTGCTGATTAAAAGGTGTTTTATTTATTTTCTCTTTTCAAGTAGTTTTACAAGATGTTTACTTTTTGAAAGTTTGCCAACGTCTCTGTTTGCGCAGAAAATATATCAACTTTTTAAAGATTTTTTCTTTTTTAATATTAAAAAAAATAAAGATGAACACGAAATACTTGCACACACTATAGAAAATAAATATATAATAAAGACAGAAAGCATTAGTAGCGAAAACATATTTTAATATAAATATTATTTACGTGTATGTGTGTGCAGTTCCAATGCTATGCGCTGTAATTCCTCTTTACGGTATTAGCAAATTTGTTGTTACGTCATCATTATTGATCCACGGCAAGAAATAAAGAATTCCCCAAGTTTACAACAGTTTCTCCGATTTATAGCTTCTCATCTTCACTCCCCAACCGCGCATTTCCTTATTTCATCTATCCAGCTCACAAACGATCTTTCTGTGGATCTTTGGTCATCTCTTGGGATCCCTTTTAAAAATTCATTTTTCATCTATTACGATCTCTTCTAACAATCTGCTCATCTCAACTCTATTTCAGTATTTTAATTATGCAATGATGTCAATAATTTTTACAATTCTTTTTTTTTTTTTAATTGTTTCCATCCCGTTTTCAAAAATGTAATTTACTCTTTTTACTACTTTAATCTTAATTTCGGAACTTTTTATCCCTCCATTTTTCTGCTGTAAATAAATAGAATCCTATCATTTTTTTAAATAGAATATTTTCTTCTCACTATGGACACGTGAAATAATAAACTTTAAAGATGAACATGATTTTTGTGAGATAGGCATCATTTACATTATAAAGATTACTTCAAAGATATTTTAAAGAAGTGCACTGTTGATTGTTTCGATTGGTAGGATATGGTAGAGAATTGGTTATGTTGTAATGGTACAATTATTGAAGTATTTCAGAAAGAAAAGTTTGTTGCATAAGAAGTTAGAAGGTACCATCTGAAAAATATTGAAATGGATGAGAATGTTCTATATGTAGAATACATGTGTTTTTAAATATGTTTGTTGAATCACTATCAAACTCATGTTCAATACCTTGGAATGTTTATTTCCTTATTATGGTTCTCTCTCTCTCTCTCTCTCTCTCTCTCTCTCTCTCTCTCTCTCTCTCTCTCTCTCTCTCTCTCTCTCTCTCTCTCTCTCTCTCTCTCTCTCTCTCTCTCTCTCTCTCTCTCTCTCTCTCTCTCTCTCTCTCTCTCTCTCTCTCTCTCTCTCTCTCTCTCTCTCTCTCTCTCTCTCTCTCTCTCTCTCTCTCTCTCTCTCTCTCTCTCTCTCTCTCTCTCTCTCTCTCTCTCTCTCTCTCTCTCTCTCTCTCTCTCTCTCTCTCTCTCTCTCTCTCTCTCTCTCTCTCTCTCTCTCTCTCTCTCTCTCTCTCTCTCTCTCTCTCTCTCTCTCTCTCTCTCTCTCTCTCTCTCTCTCTCTCTCTCTCTCTCTCTCTCTCTCTCTCTCTCTCTCTCTCTCTCTCTCTCTCTCTCTCTCTCTCTCTCTTTCCCCCCCCCCCCCCCCCCCCCCCCCCTCTCTCCCTTTTTTTTCTCTCTCTCTCTCTCTCTCTCTCTCTCTCTCTCTCTCTCTCTCTCTCTCTCTTAGAATTAGAATGATCATTTTGGTCATATGTGACTCCTACCAATGACATTTTATATCTGACATAAAACTACCATACTCTCTGTTTAAGATGCATTTATATGCATTTGTTTGCATCTCAGTTAAATGTTTCCATATTTTAAGCAACAATTTATAACTCTGATGTTATGATAAATATGTCCACCTTCAATACTGATCATGTTTAATACTAGATTAACATTTTTTGCTATACATTTTAATAGCATTTATATATAGTAAACCAGTAAGTATCACATGATCACTATTTCCTATGCTTACTCAAGCTGTTAAAACAGAGGCAAATTTTCAATACAGCAGTGCAACCAATGCAAATCATAATAATGAATGGATTTAAGAAATTTTATGCATAAATTTTTTATTTAGTGCTTAACATCCAATATCTCAGACTAGTTTCTAGCTTGTGGCTTTCACCAGTGAGGAGTCTTGTATCTAAGAGCACTTCCCCTACCATTCCTGGCCATGGGATGATGGTGACTATGTTATTAAGGAATCCAAGACACCAAGATGCTGTTACTGAACTGGATTCAGATCTATATGACTATACAAAAGAATGAGTTTGAATTATAAACATTGCCTGTTTTCATTTTGGATTCGTACCTTTATAGTTAACCAAAAGGTAATGTTGGATGCTGTAGAGGTGCATTAGATCCTAAGATTTAGCTGCAGTACTCTCAGATCTAAAGTTCCTCACTGATAAAGACCATAAACTAGAAACTAGTCTAGGGATATTGGATGAGTAGGCACTAGATAAGAATTTGGATGCACAAATTTTCTAGCATCCATTGATTACTATGGCTTGCACTAGGTGGCACTACAATATGGACAGTTTGTGATTGCATTTATATATATACACACACACATTCTTTTCTATTATTCCATCTGGGGATTAATGAATTAAGTGCCTAATATGTTGTTGGTATGTTCATTCCATATTAAATATAGACAAATGAATTTTATTCAGTGTGGGTTTTTTTATTTGTATATTTTTAATTTCAATCATAACTAATTCTTAAGATCTTCACAATAAATCCACTCAATTTTTAATTATTTTTTTTTCGTCGATAAAATGTATGTCTACTAAATATTTAAAACTTTCTTTTAGCAATTTTTAGCATAATTTCATGACTATATCAAATTTTTGGATAGCTTTATACCTTTAATAGACAAAAATTAAGTTATATCTATACCCAACAATAAATATATAACATTATAGATAAAATAGTTTTCAATTCCCTGCCATCTATTAATAAAAATTATAACTAAAAAACACTTTCTATGAGCAAGGCAATATTTTTTCAATATTTAGAAATGTCATTTGAAGTATAAGAAAGTGTACTATTTTAATTTATCGATAAATATCAATATACATATGTGTTTTAAGTTTTATATTTTAGTGAGGGCGTAATCACAACAACTATGATTCAGTAAATACATAATTAATTTTACTTTATTCTCTGGTTAGTAATAAGTGAATTTGTTTTAAATTTAAATACAGATTTAAATTTAATAAAGTTCGTGTATTCAATTTTTCTATTCTGGTTGTGTTTAATCTGGACTATATATATATTGTGACCATCTGAATGGGCACAAGGGTTTAAGATACCTTGTATCTTAATTAAATAGCTATATTGTATTATAAAAAAATGAAATAGCCTTGGAATTTTAAAAATTTTTGAACAAGATCGTTTAAAGTTTGAATATGGGTTGCTTATGTAGTTTATTGACCACTTGATAGGTATTCATTAGTATTATTGTGGTTAATGAGGTATATAATGTAAGGAAGAGGGGTTGTTTATTAATGAAATTGATATATTTTGTTGGAAAAATGCAAAGTTATCCTGTGTTAGTATAATATTTAGTTGAATGGTTTGTACAATCCTTTATCCATTAATTCTTATCCTTTTGTCAACAGAATAGCAGCTTTAATTATATTTAGTTAAGACAGTTCAATATTTAGGTTGTAGTGCATGTATGTGTATGCCTGTATGATTCTGCCTTAGGTTTCATCTCATTTTCATTCTTTAAATAATAGCAAACAATAGTACATTCACAATAAAAATATTTAAATTACAGTAGTTATCTTAAATAATTAACAAATATATATTTCTTTCCAATGATTAATAGATAGTTGAATCAATAAATTATTTTACAAATTAAATAAATTATTAATCATTTTTATTTGATAGTTAATTAATATTCATTTTTCTTCCAGGTTTGTAAAAGCTATTTATTTTTATTTCATTATTATTATTATTATTATTATTATTATTTTGTCATTTAATTCTGAAAATCAAAATCATTTTTTTTTTTTGTAAAGATTTTTTTTTTTGCATATGTAATTAGCAGAGTTAGCAAGATGCGTGGGAGTGAAGTAAAAAGGGCAGAAAAAATGAGCTGTTGCTAAAGAGAGAGCTTGTAAAAAAGATCTCCAGAGTGTAAAATTGGCTTTGTAAGGAATTGGAGCCAAAAACAGTGGCTTATATTTTTTTTGTAAAACTAAAAAGCCAGTTGCTGAAATCAAATTTTAAGAAATATATTATGGAAGGAGTTGATTTCACCATGCAGACCTAAATTTTAACGAGGTACTCAATTCACTTATTTCCTCTTCAATTTAAACATTTGAAACTAATCTCTTCGTAATTATTGCTCTTTTAAAATGTATGTTAATAACATCCAGTCTACATTATTTCATTTAATTGCTATTTTAAACAAGAATGATTTACATAACTATTATTGTTTTATCATTAAGCAACGTTTTTTTTTTTGTTTTATATATGGAAACGCATGCAGAACTATCTATAGAATATATTTTTATTCTCACTATTTTTCATGTGCGAAGATTATACATAGACTTAAGGATATATCTATCTTGATAGAGCATACCATGTTTAAATTCTTCGTAATTAGATAACAGTATTCATTTATTGGATATATCTGGAGCTAATACGTATTTATGAATTAAGAAATAAAATGTAAACTACTTCTGTTTAAATTGAATTTGAAGGACAAAATAAAAAATGCTGGTAATTTTTTTTTGGTTCTCTTCAATAAGGATGGAATATCAAACAAAGCATTATTAATCACGGAATTACTAAAGACAATTTAAAGTGTAGAATGCTATTCAAAATAATGACAATTGCGTATTTAATCCTGAACAGCATGAGGAATATCGTATATATTTCAGTATGATAAAGGAGAAATTAACTGCTTGTGTGATTTGGTGTCTCAAATGGATATGTTATAAACACTGAAAAGTGCTGAGCATATTTAAGTTACGCTTATATATATATTTTTTTAAAGTTATACTGCAGAAGTGCATTTAATTTAAATTCGGTTTGGAATGTATCCTATATTGTTTATTATAATCCCGGAGCGGAGCTTTGCGAATGAACTTTTATTCAACTTACAAAACTAATAACTTTTGTGTCTTTATTTTTTTTTATTGCTTAACTTATATATAATGTATATGATAGGTAGAGAAGCTTTATTATTATTATGTTTATTTATAATTTGTGTATTTTGACTATCAAGAATGTTTCTGAAGCGTGTCAAAATGAGGAGTACCTGCTAAAAATTGATTGTGTTCAAAGAAGTCTTATTATTTTCCTTACGAGGATGAAAGAAATATTAATAATAATGTATTATTAGAGAGGTTTACATTTATTTTGCATATTTTATTATCTTAAAGTGAGAATTATTAATTATTATTATTATTATTATTATTATTATTTTTTGAATCAATGAACGTATAATAAAAATAGTTTGTTAGATATAAAAGAAAGTTCGTTCGTAATAATTAGAACCATTAAATTTAAAAAAAAAAGTAACCTAAAGTTTATTAAATTAAAAGTTATACCTTAATGCAATATTTAATTATCATATTACCTGCTTAGTGTGTAATTTAGGGTTAATATTATATATACTTTTATTCGCAGGTGTGTGTTTGTTTTGCACAATTATAATATTTGTTTGATAAAGTATAATTTGTGAATATTTTATGCATCAATTTCGTACATTGTCGTATTTTCTGAGTTGAACAGATTGATATATTATCTGTAGGTATTTGTCTGCCAGCATGTATTTATAAGGTTCAATATTTTTTTTTAGAAGCTATGAGAATAGAAAGAAATCTGATTGCGTATAATATCTGTAGGGATAAAAGATCTTGCTTATTTAATATATGTTAATAATTTTCCATGAGTAGAGCCTAGTTTATTTTATATGCGTATGATTAATGATAATTTATTGAAGTGATGTTCTTAGGGTCCTGGTGTCGAGGAATTAAAAATCCCCACCAATAATGTATTTAGAAGTAGTGGAGTTATTGTTGAAATATAATTAAGTGATATAGGAAGTTATGTGACGTTTTTCTTGGATTCTTGGTGTTGAGGAAATGTTCTCCACCAAAGGTATATTTGAAATCAGATGAATTATTGTAGAAGTGTTCGGTAAGAGTTACCTGCTCCTCATGAAGATTCCCTTTATAACGTATGGTATATAAAATCATAAAAATATAGCTTTGTGTTAATTAAAATGTGGCAAGATAAATTGTTAGATTAATTCTGGATGTAGCACTAGTGTCATATTTATTGATGAATTACGACATTGTTCGAAATAAAATAATTATATGATATTTTCTTAATGAAGGGAGAGTTTATAGAAAAGATTGTTTTATAATATTGCTGCTTGAACGTACACACACACGCGTAATATAAATAATATCGCGTATATAAAGTATAGAATTATTGAAATTAAAAATGAGAAATAAATGCTTTGAAATATACTACATTCATTTAATAAAAGTACAAATATTAAGATTAAAACAGGAAATAAATATTTAAAATACAGTGTATTTATTTAAATAAAAGTTAATCAATCATCAAATCATCAGAATAAACATGATTTTGCTATGTATGAAAGGTATACGGAATTGGAATGATTGCTTTAGGCAATTAGAGAAAGTTGCTTTGCTAAAAGCCAAATATAAGTGATTCGATTTATTTTATCAATCAACAGTAATATCCTCTCGAAAGTATCTATATTTTTTTTTGTGCTAATAATATAATATGTCATTTATTTATTGTCTTATAGCTGAAACATATAAGCAAAGTATGTGCTCAAAGTCGGGATATTTGAGTTTATTATTAATTTGTTTAGATGGTAGTGATAATCCCAAACTAATGCTAAAATTTATTTAATAATTTAAAAGTCTGCAAAACAAAAAGACTTATGTGAAAATATTATGTTAGACCAAATTTATTTTGTTTATTGTAATAAATGATTTGTTTAATTATTTAAATTTTAAACAACTGTGTCGTGAGTTATTCTTGTGTACATTCGTATTTCCATTTCCACATCTCCACATTGTATAAATCTATTATAAAATAGATACACTATTTTAAAGTTATCATATTAAATTTGCTAGTGTCTGACAATATTGTATTTCTTGATCCAAACATTGTAAAGAGTATTTGCCACTTGACAAACGTATTAGAAAGGTTGCCAAGCCAGTATATTTGTTAGATGATGATATGAGATTAAAATACCCTGTCTCTGTCGTTATCTTATTATTGAAACACAGTAAAATATTTTAATCAATTAGTTTCATTATATTTTTCTCATGCTTTAGAATTATAACTTATGGGCAATGTAGTTTATTAATTCAACTGTGTTTGTTAAATTCCCTGAGATCTTATTGTTTATTTCTTGATTGGCATTAAAGTAAATGTTTAAATTATGATATGCCAAGTAATAGAATTGTTTACGAATATAATTATAGCAAGCTGATATATGTTATACTTGGATGAAGGAAGAAATTAAGTTTAAAGTATATTTTAATAGACTGTATCAAATAAACATTATGATTCTTTATAATACAATTAATTAACAAAGGAATTTACATTATATTGAATGTTTTATAATATTTCTTCTTTTATTCATTTATTATCATATATCTTATGAACTGCCTATAGCCTCCCACTGAGCTGAGCTGAACATAAACTTAAATATAGAGTCTCAGTAATAATTTTATATTATATATTTTATTATATTGTTCTATTCATTAATAGAACTGGCACCTGGGCATTTCGCTCATGTAATGTAGATGAGCAGTGATGGGGGTGTAGGTTATAATATATATAAGTATAAACGTGTGTGAACATGTTTTACTATATTAATGAAACCAATACAAATACACCTTTCCATATTTGTGGTATATTTACAATGGCTACACTTCACCAACTACAGTTGGTGAAGTATAGTTCCTAGTTCTAGGGTGAACTAGGGAAGAAGGGAATAATATGAACATGTCCTTATAAGTTTCCTATCAATTCCAACTATACTGTAATAGCCTTCCTCATGGATAAGGCTGGTGATACTTTCACCTATACTTGACAACTTGCTGTATGTTGTCATTTGTTTCTAGAGAATTCCAGTCCTGTGCATGAACTTGCCTCTCTGCATTTAACAATTTTTCTTCACAGCTACTATCTGGAGAAAGTGAATTCTGTGTTTCATCTTTGTCACAGCATTTCTTTGACTCTACTTTCAAAAAGACTAACTATTTACTGCCAGATCCCTATCCTTAATAAAAATATTCAGATTCAGTGAACATCATTCCCTAATGGTCCATTCTTCCCATTAGCTATGCATTATCTATATGTATATTATGTGTTGATGAATACATGATCCAATCAAGATAAGATGTAATCTGGACTAATTCATTATTTGAAGATAAGGTGAGATATGATAATTCCTGCATCTCAATCTTTTTTATGTGTATTACATTGCATACAAAGATGTACACATTAAAAAAACTATGCAAATTGCTTCAGTGATGAATTTGATTCCATCAAACTCTTCTGAATTAACCTAAACCACTCATACCTCTTCAAATATTATTTATACTTGTAAAGTTTAAATTTAATTGCATATTTACAGAAACAATTTATCCACAATTTATTTTGCATTAATATAGTCTTTGATAGTATTACCTAGAAGTCCTTCATTGCTTTGATTTAAATTCACTGTCTTACAGTTAGCTGTAGAGTTCTTTTACTGCTTTTTGATGGTAAAATCTAGAATCAAAATAGTTATTAATTTATTCATTTTTTTTAAAAAAAGGAAATTCAAAATGTCAGTATCATATAATGATCTTAATGCAAAAAAGCCAAAAATGCCAATGACTGGTCATTTTTTGTTTTCAATATAATCACAACACTTGCAAAAACTCTTGTAAGAGCAAATCTTTTGTTTAACTCTTCAGCAATCAGTTCTGTTAAGTGGTGTGGTTTGTTTATTTCAGATATTGCATGAGCTTCTGTGGCTTTAGATT
This sequence comes from Epiperipatus broadwayi, assembly GCA_028023455.1. Classification (NCBI taxonomy): domain Eukaryota; kingdom Metazoa; phylum Onychophora; class Udeonychophora; order Euonychophora; family Peripatidae; genus Epiperipatus; species Epiperipatus broadwayi. The sequence continues at coordinate 679,501 of JAQFVV010000354.1, read as the reverse complement.
ACTGTTCTATCATTATCTTAACTAATATTAATGTAGTTTTTATCATACTAGTTTTGTGGGCCTACTTTTAATTTATTCAAAAAATTCTGAAAAGGTCAGTAATACCAAATGTCTTTTCTCTATTGTCAATGAAAAAATGATCTCCAAGATAGAGACAGTTTTTGTTCTTTGTAGGCTTATTCTCATGCAAAATGTTTGAGGAAACAATTCTTTTTTGCTTATTTCTTATATATTTCTGAATATTTTTACAGCTAAATTGATTAACAATTACTTAAAGTGAAAAGCATACACATATACACTTTGGGCTTATTTATATTAATAAAGAAAATCATGATATAGGTTTGAGTAAGCTTTATATAAACCTGATTGCATAATCTATTATAAATGTCACAATTTTATATAATTTCTTTTTTGTATTTTATGACACAGTGTTAGAATCCTTTCAAATATAAAGTAAATATCAGATTTTAAAACAGAATTTGATTTATCATAAATCCAAATTTCTTTATTTTCTGTAGACAGTTTACATTCACAATATTGTGCAATATGCTCCAGCCTTTGTTTTTATTTACAACTCATTTTTCAATATTTATTAAGTTCAAATGTGATTTAATCGAATAATTTTCATTTTCAAAACTAAATTGAAAAGAAATCATGTCCAATTTATTGAGTTTTAGTATAAAATGAATATTTTAGATAGGAATAAAGAGTTAAGCATTTCTAAAAACTTCCACTAGGTGTAGCAATAGAAAATCTCAGAATTAATTAATACCAAAAAGGTTAATCTTTCATTTTTCAACTTCATGATATTATGCAGAATTTGAGGGCAGTGTTATCACTTTTTCTATTCTTCACTTTCTTGTGGTTACCTATAATGTTATTTTTGCCAATTATTCATTTGATGGTAAAAACAAGAACTGAAGAAAGTATTGTTTTATTAGTTCAAAAATATTTCTAAAGATGTCACTTTTTCACAGAGTGAGTACTACAACTCAGCAGCAATATTATTGATTGGTAGTTTCATTTTAGGGAAACTTGCAACACCTCTTGTAAACTCCTTTTCCATTGTTATTAACAAAAAGGAAAACGTATATTTTTTATAGTTCATTTAAATATTTTTGATTATTTGTATAAAATATTTGTATAGTAATTTCTAGTAAAATATTTACATGATTTCACTTAAATTTTCTTTTAAAAGTTTTTTTTTAAAAAATACACATTTTAAAAATCGTAGTAATAGTAAAAATGAAACTATAATCAGCAACATTCTTTAAATTTTGTACATTTTTGAGCTTTTTAATTGTGTAAAAATAATTAATTTGTGTTTTAAAAATAAAGTTCAATTAACCATGAAGTAATTTATTTATTTATCCCCATATTATTTTAATTATCCAATAAAAAAGGTATTGTCCTCATTGTGTTTTTTTTTCACTTTATTTCACATAATTACTTTTTTTATACTTGCAGAGTTTAATGATAAAAAATCAAGTCAGATGTCACATGACCCAATTTAATAAAACCCATATTTACAAATGTTATATATAGAGCTTTCAAAGTAAGCTCTTAACAAGCTTTGAGAATATCCTCAAACCCAGACTGTTTTCTGCTTCTGGCATTGTCAGTGAGATGCCAGGATATTCAGCATTAGATTAAAAATACAAGGACAAGCCCAACAGTTTACCTAATATATAACTATTGAGTAGAATAACATGCTGGGCTTTACTAGTATTTTTAATCTAATGCTGAATATCCTGGCATCTCACTGACAATGCCAGAAGCAGAAACCGGTCTGGGGTTGAGGATATTCCCAAAGCTTGTTAAGAGCTTATTTTGCAAGCTCTATATATAACATTTGCAGAGTTTAAATATGATTTTTAGAATGATTTTATTTGTAAACTCACATTCTAATAAATCAAGTACAATTTATTGATTCATAATATAAAATAAACGTTTTAATATTCATTTTTTTCTTTTTATTTGTATATGTAATAAATTATGTAATCATTTTTAACATCCAGCATTTGAAAAAGATCCATATTTTAGCATACAAAACATAATCCCATCTTCTGGGAACATGAACAGCAATTTGGACACACCTTTGATCCAAAAAATGTCAATCTAGTCTGCATGGAATAAGACAACACTAAGAAAAAATTTAAGAAGGTGTGATTTATGACAACCACGATCATGTCATTAATAAAAAAAATAGTATTCAACTTTTGAATAAATGAATATTTAAAATCTAATTATAACAATTATTCCTCAAAAATTGGGCACTACCCCTAATCAATTAGTGAATCCCATTATTCTGGTGTATGACACCAAAAGCACACTTTGGTAATTTATTACAATTCAAACTGCCACTAGGGGATAATGCAAAATACATTGAAACTGCAGAATTAAATTTTGCAATAAAAAGTGTATATTTTTTGTATTTTGATCATTTTTTATATTTATGATCTTTTTTTTTTTTCAAAATATTGGTTATATATTTATTGTTTTTGATAAAATTATGAATTTACATTCAGATTTTATTTGAAAATATTTATTTTTAAAATAATACAATTCATGAGAAATATAATAACATAAAGTAGAATGTTATGATTGGCTGAAAAAGAGACACATTGTTGTTGTTGGATTTGGCATTTTTTAAGTAATGGAATTTTTAATTTTAAAACATAATTTTTTTGTTTAGGTGTGTTTGACAAAAATTCACTTGGGTATTAGAAATAGATTTTATAATAATTTTATTCCACTTACATTTTTACCAACTATACCAACTATTGTTTTTAAGATTGCCAAACTCTCCCTACAGTAGTGCCACCAAGTGCAAGCCTTTTTAAGTAATCAATGAATGAAGGAAGGTTTATGCATAAAATCCTGATCTAGAACCTACTCATCCAAAACTCCTGGATTAGTTTCTAGCTGTGGCTTTCATCAGTGAGAAGTTCTTGGATTAGAGAGCACTGCATCTAGATCTTAGGATATAATGCAATGTTCCAGAAGCTACCTTTTACTTTATTAGATAACTATAAAGATTGGAGTCCAAAATGAAAACTGAACAATGTTTTCAATTCAAGCTCATTTGCTTTTGTATGACTATACTAAGAATTTAGGTGCCATTCTCTTTAATCCAAACCTTCTCATTGATGAAAGCCACAAGTTAGAAAATAGTCTGGGGATGTTGAATATGCTCTAGATAGGGATTTTATGCACAAAACTTCCTATGTCCATTGATTACTTACAAAGGGTTGCACTTGGTGGCACTACTGTATGGGAAGTTTAGTACTCTTCTTAACAGAATGTATGAGCACATAAAATGGTGGCCATGTGATCTATTTTCCTTGTTACATATTTCAGTTTATTACTTTTTTTCTATATTTGCAACATGGGGCATTATTTTTAAGAATGGTTTTTGTTTGTAAATATATATTTCTAAAAAATACTGCAAAAATTATGGAAATGCAATGTATAAAATAAAAAATAAAAATTTAAACTAAATGAGCACTAGTTATTAATTGATATAAATTTTTCAAGACAAAATATCTCCTGAATGTGTTATGATGTTGTGCTAACCATAAAATTTTTGCCATAATTTTGTGTTGAGTAATGCTGTTTTAATATTAGTGATTGTATATTATAGCTTTCATTCTTGTTCCTAGATGTGAGCTGTAATATAGAAAAAAGCTCTACATTGCAGGGGTTAACTTAAAAATGTTGGCAGTCATTGTTAGCAGAGTATTTAGGAGGAAAAGTATACCTACTATTTTCAGATGTAAAAAGTATTTTCCTAATTGAATATATGATATGTAAAAATTATCATTAATATTTATATTAAGTGTATGTTTTTTGAAGTATTTTAACTTATATTGTAGAAATTAAAATGTATTTCTATGCCATTCTACTAGCGTAAAAAATATAAAATGTGTCTGTTTTTAATTTGGTAATTACACTGTTTATAAAATAGGTTTTTATTTTATTATTTGGAAAACAATTTTTAATAATAAATATGCAAATCGATAACTTTATTTTACCACAAATTATTCAAAACTAAAGATTATATAAATATTGAAAGTTAACACAATGTTTTGATTCTCAACTTAGTTACATTTAACGGAATATAAAAAAGATTACCTTTTATGAGATTAAAAATTATATTTTAATAATTTTGTATACATACTATAAATTTAAATAATTCAACTACAATTGTTTCCCAAACACACACTATAGAAATTCATGGATGGTAGAGTCTGTATTAAAATATACATTTCCCTTGAATGGCTTAGAGCAGTTGTAGATCTTTGGAATGTAAGATTCATGAATCACAACTGTAGTTGCCATTTTCAAACTTCTTAAGAAATTCCTGAAAAATAGGCCATTAAGTTATTATTGTTGCCTAGCATGCAGTGTTAAAATAGAATATTGCAGAGTAGAAGGATTTTGGATCAGTTTTAAATTTCACCTTAACTTCATATAAATTCCTAAATAATAAATCCCTTGATGATGATAATTATGCCTACTATTACTTCTACTACTATTGCTTCTATTACTTCTGCTGATGCTGTTACTGCTACTACTTCTGCTACTACTGCTGCTATTACTACTATTACTACTACGTTTACTACTACCACTACTACTAGTAGTAGTAGTAGTATCCCTACTGCTTCTACTCCTCCTTTTTTACTACTATTACTATTACCACTACTACTACTACTACTACTACCTTCCAGTGGGGTATTATTGCAATAGTAAATGGAAGGACTCTGAAAGTCAACATGATTTAATACAGTAGTAAAATAGGACATGCAGAATTCAAGGAGCATCATAGCTTCGGCTCTCAATTCTTGTGATTGAACATCTTATAAACTCCTAAACAATTAATCATTTGATGATGATGATTAACATTATTATATTGTTTAGGGCAGTGGTAGTGTAAAACTATAGACCTCATAATCTATGGATCACAATATTATCTGTTCTTCCTAATGCTTGAACTTTTTATGAAAAAGCAATAAACCATTTCATTATTATTATTGCCCATGCATGGATCAGTGTACTGGTAGAACAGCAGACGATGGAGCTCAAAATCCATGGATTATAGTTTGGGCTTTCATTTTGAATGCTTAAACTTATTATGCACTTCTGATTAATAAACCATTTTATTATTATTATTATTATTATTATTATTATTATTATTATTATTATTATTATTATTATTATTATTATTATTATTATTATTATTATTATTATTATTATTATTATTATTATTATTATTATTATTATTATTATTATTATTATTATTATTATTATTATTATTATTATTATTATTATTATTATTATTATTATTATTATTATTATTATTATATTATCTTTTTAACAGAGACTTGGTTAAAAGAAGAAATTGATAATATTAGTATATTTGATGATAGGTATTGTGTGTATAGATGTGATAGAAATTATAATTATGAAACAAGAGGAGGTGGTACTTTGATTTCTATTAAAAAAGACATAAAGCATAAACAGATAATTATTAATGATAATAATATTGAATCTTGTTGGATTGAAGTTAGTTTAAAAAATAAAAATAAAATATTGTTAGGTACTATATATCTTCGACCTACCTTGTCAATGAATGATTTAGATGCATATTTAGTTAAGGTTGAGGATATATTGGTGAAATATAAATATGATATTATTATAGTTGGGGATTTTAATGAAGCTGATTACTCAAGACATAGTAATAAGAATGTTGATAATAGTAAACTTTATAGATTAAAAATTTTTGTTGAGTTGGTTAGTTTAATTCAACTTAATAGTATTATTAATTTTAGGGGTGGTATGTTGGATTTATTGTTTAGCACTAAGAATGATTTGAAGTGCAAAGAGGCTGATCATGCTCTTTTGCCCCCTGATCCTTATCATCCACCTTTGGAATTTGTAATAGATGGTTCTCATGAACATATAAAGCCTATGGTAAATAGTACGAGAGATTACAAACATGGTGACTATTATGGCCTTTATAAAGCTTTTGAGGACATTGATTGGAATGTAATTTTGATGGAAAATGATCCAAATATAGCGGCAAATAATTTTGTTGGTATAGTTCAAAATTGTCTAGATCAATATATTCCTGTTAGGCATTATTTAAATACTAATAACAAATATCCTAAATGGTTTTCTAAGGAATTGTGTAAGGGTTTAAATAGAAAGCACAAATATCATAGGTTATATAAACTAACTAATGATAAAGAATTGTATAAGAAATTTAGTGGTTTGCGTGCTTATACTAAAATTCTTATGAAAAGAGATTATAATAATAATTTAAATAGAGTTGAAGAAAATTTTAGGAATAATCCACAAATGTTTTGGAATTATATAAAAGATCTTAATATTGTTGGAAGTAAAAGTTGTAGATATAATGTAATTAGGCCTTCTATGGATGATCTAGTCAATCATTTTACTAATATGTACTTAGATACTTCAAGTAATGATAATATGGTTGATATTAAATTTAATAAAGAGAGTTTTTGGAATATAGATGTTAATAAAATTGCAATTCCTGAAGTGTTCACTGCAATTTCTAAACTTAAATCAAAATCTTCTATGGGATATGATAATATTCCTAATTTTATTATCAAGGGTTGTGCTGAATGTTTGGTAGCACCATTGCATTATATCATTAATTTATCAATTGAGAAAACTATTATTCCTGATATATTTAAGATAGCTAAGATTGTACCAATTTTTAAAAAAGGGGATAGATCTGATTCTGGTAATTATAGACCTATTTCAATTCTGTCACCTTTTGCTAGAATTTATGAAAGGTGTATTTATAGTAATATTATTGTAGATATGATTAAGGTATTACCTAGTTATCAGCATGGTTTTTTACCTGGTAGATCTGCTGAAACTAATTTAATGGTGATATCTGATCATATTGCTCATGCCTTATCTGATCAGAAGCAATTAGATGTTGTATATTTTGATATGACTCAGGCATTTGACAAAGTTTCATATATTAGACTTTTGTATAAACTTAAAATGTTGGGTGTTAGTCCTCATTTAGTTGAGTGGTTTTCCAATTATTTGAGGGGTCGTAAATCTTATGTACATATGGATAAAACTAATTCTCTTTTTTTGATAATATGATAGGTGTTCCTCAGGGAGGAATATTAGCACCATTGCTTTTTAATGTTTATATGTGTGATCTTGATCATAGCATAAAAAATAGTATGATACTTACTTATGCTGATGATTGTAAGTTATTTAAAAGAATTATTACTTATAGTGATCATATTGAGGTTCAAAAGGATATAGATAGTTTTATTATATGGTGTAGGTATAACAACATGGAGATTAACATTAATAAAACATGCATTGTTTCTATACTAATAAAACTGAAAAATCTGTTTATCGATATAAAATTGAGAATGGTGTTATTAAATAAAAGAGACTATATCTGATTTAGGAATTATATTTTGTAGCAATTTTACTTTTAATGACATATTAAATGTATTATTAATAAAGCATACAGAAAGATGGGCTGTATTTTGAGATATGGGAGAGATTTATCTATTTCCATAAAATATAGGTTATTCTTTTCCTTGTTGTTAAGTTTTAGAATATAATTCTTGTATATGGAACTTCAATCTGATTAATATTCAGTCTAGAATATATAATGTTGAAAAAAGATTTAATAAATTAATAATGGGTGAATGTCAAACTGTCAAAACAGTATTGAAAGAAAGGAGAATGTTGAAGGATATGATATTACTGAAAAAGTTGATTGATGGGAAAATTGATGTCAGTAACTGTATATCAAAAATAGAATTGAAAGTACCTTGTCGTTTATTAAGAGAAATGCAAATTTCAAGATTAGTATATGTAAAAATACTTTCTTTGGTAAATCAGTTATTAATAGATTGCAAATGGTATATAATCTAACTTTTAATAATATTGATATTTTTTGCGATCAATTTGTGATGAATGTTAAAAAACAACTAAATGTATAATTATGAACATATATGTATATATAATTTTATGTATTTAGCTTGTATTTGATTATTATTGTTTTTTGTTTTTTTTAATTTTAATTATTATCATTGTTATTATTATTTTTTTTATTTTTATTGTGTATTTCTGTTAAAGTGTAAATGTTGAAATGCACATAATAAATGGATATTGAATTGAATTGAATTGAATTGAATTGAATTATTATTATTAATAATAATAATAATAATAATAATAATAATAATAATAATAATAATAATAATAATAATAATAATAATAATAATAATAATAATAATAATAATAATAATAATAATAATAATAATAATAATAATAATAATAATAATAATAATAATAATAATAATAATAATAATACAAACTCATAAATACAGGCGAATGTACAGATATTTTTTATTTACATACACATCAAAAACATCTTGCAACACACACATATATATATATGTGTGTGGGAGGGTGTATTATCCCAATTATTATGTATTATTAGCCAATAAAATTTCAACAATATGTTGTCAAGGCAACACAGATAATAAATGAAAGTTTACTTATTACCAGGGTCTAAAACTTTAAATAGAGCTTGAGTGAAAACAATTCATTTATTCAGATTGACATTAAGGCTGCCTAAATGTTTGAAATAATCTTTCTTAAGTTCGACAGAATAAACTTCTTGAAGATTGATTAATAAATAATCATTTAACTACTACTCATTTGCTTTGACTCCAGTCTATTTAAGATCCTAATGATTATATATGGATTTCCATTAATTATCTGATTGCTGATTTGATAATACATTTTTGATATTCTATTGGTTAATGTTAGCATTAAATTGAGGTGATTTACATATGGTAACCAATTAACTACATGCACTTATGTATATACTTATGGTTCATATATATAAACTATCATATTACTTTGAAAATAAGATGTATTTTTTTTTCAAATTTTGAACCTGTAAAAGAGGAGTGTTTCTTAAATTTAAACTTAATATCTTTAATATCTTATTTCTGTGGATCTTTGCTTTATGCTTCTATGCACAAAATATTATAGTCATGATCATTGATGTAGAATAACATGATAAATCTTTTTAATCAAAAAATGGTTGAACATTAAATGTCAATAATTTGTAGATTAATTTCATAAATAGCTTTAACTCTTTTTCAAAGCACTACTTTTAACATTATTTAACCAATTTTACCATTATTTTATAAGAAGAAAAACGATACTGAATAACTTTTAGAATTTTTTACAATGAATACAACAATGGGCTAAAAACCTGCATTTGCTCTGATTGGTTGGTTCTTGTTTTCCACACAAAATGGTGGCGGTCAACAATTTTGACAGATCTGGTATCTTCTATTTGATTTTCAAAGTGGAAAAAAGTGAAAACATGTTTTAGATTTTTTTTTTAACATTTATAATTTTTTTAAAAATATATTTATAAAAATTATTAATATTTTATAAGAATGATTCAGATTTTAAAAGACAATATTTACTTTTATATAAAAACAAAATTGAGAAAGAAAATTAATGACAGATGGCTGCAGTTTCTAATTGGATGACAAAAAAATATGCTTTGGGTTAACTGCTGTAGACTATTTTTTCCAATTGTAAAAAAGAATTTTATTTTTAAAAACTTTCATTTATATTGGTAATCTAACAAATTATTAATTTGCATTTTAGAAAAGGTTTTTAATCAAAAGAAAGTGGATTCATCAGTAAGATTAAATGTCAATAACATATTTTAAAATCATTTCTTTTTCCTTGATAAAAAATGTGTTATGGTATTTACACTAATATACATATAATTTGAATGAGTTTTGTAAACTTAGAATGATATATCTAAAAAAATTATCAAAAAAAATTTTTTTAAATGTTGCATTGCTAATGATTTTAGTGATCTGAAGATGATATACTCTGGGGCAATAGTGAAGATGAGATTCAAGTTCTGAAAGTAAAGATGTTTAAAGTGAAAATATGTCTGAAGAAGATTTGCATTAAATTAGATAAGCTTATTGTACCTACATTAGTTTCTATCTAAGTAAATAAAAATGTTTTTTTTTTTGTTTTCAATAAAATCAATTTTAATTATTTTTCAATTTTCTGAGCTTAAAATCTTTCTGTGTTCTAAATTGAGGGATGTTTTGCATTGAAAGCAATACAGTATATATACCATAGATAAGAAGTAATAAAATATATGGTACTTATGTAGTATGTCTTCCAATAGCTTGCCATCCATTTTAATTTAAATAATCAATTTTCAGGAGCTTCCAACTCATGGTATAAATAATATGGCTGATTCTAAGTTATCATATTCAATATTAACATTTTTTATAAATTAAAATGATAAAAAAATACAAAAGTTCAAAGTGTTGTAATTAAATTTTTTTTACTGTAAACACAATAAAGAAAATAAAAATAAAACATGATTAAGAAAACTATAAAAAGATGGAGACAAACATCACTTTTCGAATGACTTCTGTCTTGTAATTTTGAAACTATTCCACTAAAACAAGCAAAAATCTAATGACTTCTAATTGAATTTTTTTTAATGTAAATTCACTACACCAGCTGCAAACTAATGTCAGTAGAGTCACAAATGATTTTTGGAGCCTTATAACCATGTTCCTTTCCAAACAAATAGACATGTCAGGTATTGGTGGTCGAGAGGTCAGCACAGCTTCCTTACAAGCAGTTGTTCCAGGTTAGCAGGTTCGCTTTCTGGCCAATGCTATGACACATTGGAAAAAACTCATTTTTGTCAAGTGTTGGTGGTCGAATGGTCAGCATAGCTGCCTTACAAGCAGTTGTCCTGGGTTAGTGGGTTCGCTTCCTGGCCGATGCTCTGATACATAGAACACGTTCGTGCATGACACTACTATTGTGTCTTTGTTCCAACATAAAGTATAATATCATGTTTATTATCATACACTTTTATAGGTGGGCAACATCCTGTAATTTTCAAAATATTTCACTGCATTTCATTCTGATGATGAAAGATTCCAAATTTTGAATATATTTTCAAAAATCATCAAAGAGAAATGTTAAAAAAATCAGCACCGTTACAAATATCAACAAAAAAATAACATTAATTTTAACTGTGATATCTGTTTGCCTCATGTTAACATTTGGATTTATGTTGGGAATAGAATTTATTAAATAATGTATTCCATTTTTTTAAAAAATTAACATTCAGTTTAGAATACATTTGTTAATATTTATTGAAGATAACAATATATATAAAATCAAAATTACCCAAATCCAAAACTCAACCAGACTAGCCAAGAAAATAAAATCTAAAACACAACCAATTGTTTCACAGCTACAAGCCGACTTCTCAAGTACAGGATTTGGCATAATTTTGATTATTTATTGACTGCTTTTAATGTTTATATATATAATACTAGTCACTATCTTTCATTCTGTCTCCTCACTCTACTCAACAGAAGTATAAATGTAAACTTAAGACAATAATTACACTCTCTTCTCTTTATGTGTGGATTTATTTTAAGCTCGTTATCAAAATATATATGATCCAATTCTTCAATTCACACAATACAGAGGACCAAACTAATTATAATAGTTATATTTCATGATCAACTTCTAAGTCATAATCCTTGTATTGAAACCTAATTTATATTTATTTTATTTTCCTCAAAGCATATTTATAAGTACTGAATTTTATCAGCCTTAAGTCTTAATTACAAAGGAATTATGCAATGAATGTGTACATATGAAGATGATCTTTGTTAATTCCTGATATGGTAATCGCCTTTGCTAGCTCATTTTTCTACTCCATTTCTCAGAATGAATGGTATTAAAAATAATAAAAAATGTTAATGGTGATCCAAATTAATCCTTGACGCATAAAGTGTTCAACAAGTGAATGAATTTAAACATTTGAAAATTGGTTATATGAAGATAGAAGGTATAATGTGGTTTTAAAATAGTGATATTGTTAAAAGAGGTATTTACCAAGAAGAAAATATTCTGTAAATTGATCAATTAGTATGTGAGAAGTGTATTTTGCATGTTTGTGAGATGTGGACTATGCATAACAAATTAACGATAAAATAGAGATATGAGGTATGGATATAGAAAAGAATGGGAAAGATTAGGTCGGTGGATAAAGTAACAAGTAATATAATTTTGATGAGACTGGATGTAGAATGATGGATTGAAGATATTACACATAGAACGAGAAATTGGATAATACATATATTGAGTAAAAAAGAATTGTTTGAAGAAAAATATTTTGGTAGGAGAGGTGGCTGGGAATAGAATCAAGGTATAAAGGAAATTTACATTGTTGGATGCTATAAAGAATGGATTATCGTACATGAAGTTAAACACTGGAGCAATGGTCAGAACAAAATAGTGAAGTTATTGAATTGGTTGTGTGATTATTCTCTGGATCTGACTGTAGGACGTAAAACTAATAATATTTCAAAGGTAAATGAAATATTATAGTTTATATCTGAATAAATAATGCTGAATAATTATTTTTTTGTATATAATAATTGCTATGAATATATATTTGCTAAAAAATGATTATTTCAAAATACATTTGTATGTTTTGGGGATATGTAATTTGTATCGCCATATATAAAAGAAAGAATGTTTCGATAAAACAAATTATTGGTTTTAAATCTATTTTAATCCGTATTTTATTCATGTATTTGTATAAAATAATTTCACTGCAAAATTTAGGGCAGTGTCTTTAAACCTAACGTTTCCAGTTTGAACTCAGTTCTGTTTCTTCCATAATCATTATTAATTTACAATATTTATTTACACTTTTATTTAATACAATTTATTGATACGAGAGGGCAGGAAAGTCTTACAATGAAAACGAATTTTATTTATTATGTTATTTAAATATTACATCCAAAAGAGGAAAAAAATAATTTTATGTTATAAAGACAAGAACTTTATACACAATTAAAAATAATAAACAACGATATTTATTATTATAAGCAGAAATTTTTATTTAAGGTCAAATTAAGGAATAAGAAATATTTACGTATTTTTAAAGTTATTTATATTGATAATGTTATAAATCTCTAATATCAGGCTTTTAGATGACCAGTAAAGATATTGACCTACTCTTAATAAAATTTTAATTAGATTGGAATGTTTGAGATTTAATAGTTTTAGTTCTTAATTATATGCTTCTTATCACGATAAAGTTTAATTACATTTAGTTATAATAAATGGGGAAATAATTTCAACAGGTTTTTTTTTAAAAGCTATTATATATTTATTAGGATTTGAAATTCAGGCATTCTTATATCTGGAACTTAATTGTAAATATAGGGGATTTGAACTCAGACTTTCAAGCAATCTTCAACCCACACTATCTCATACTACCTGTATGAGATAGTGTGGCTAGTTGAAGATTGCATGAAAGTCTGAGTTCAAATCGCCTATGTTTATATATTTATTAACGGGAATTACAAAGATTTTTTTTTGTACTTTGATTTACAAGCACCAGATTTTCTGCCGCCACAATTTTGAAACCAACTACTTCAGATAAATATGTTAACGATTAGAGATTACTCCTAAAAACATATAAAGTTTAAACCTCAGTTAAAGATTAATAGATCTGTTTTTTTTTAAATATACATAAACATATTCAAAAATACAATTTCAATTGTCGTATTATAATATGTTTTTAAGATATACTCAAAATCTCCACACAATCATATATTTTTGAGAAATATAAATAAAGGCAAATAAATTCTCAGTATTAAGTATTAATGTTTTAAATAAGAATAGCCTTTATATTATGAATAATTTTATTAACTATTTCATCTTTTAAATCCTGTCACTTTCTATTTTTCCTTCTGATAAGTTTTTAAAACTGAGGAGCCTTTCACTGTTGTACATTGGTGGTCGAGTGATCAGCACAGCCGCCTTACAAGTAGTTGTCCTGGGTTTGTGGGTTCACTTTCCAGCTGATGTTTTGACACATGAAAAAAAAAACTCAATAAATTGGACTTGATTTTTTTAAACTTAATTTTATAAAGTAACAATATTCTAAAAAATCACATTTGACCTTTTTAAATATTTACACACTGATTCATAAATAAGAACAATATATCATAAACATCATCAATTAAGGGTACTGACAGAGTATGCACTCAATGCCTTTTTGAATTTTAAAACCTAGCCGAAAATCATACTGACACATCCAAGCAATAAATGACAGCAATTATCAACACGTGCTTTCAAAAAATGGCGGTTTCAAAATTGCGAATTTCATCATTAATTAAAAAAATCAAAATGCAAATTTCACAATTGTCATCATTTAAAATATAAAAAACCTACATTTTTTTAATACTTAAAAAATAAAAAACCTACATTTTATCAATATTTCTCCCTTGTCGTTCCAAAATTGCCATTATTTCATATTTAATAAAAAAGAAAAAATAATTTTCATTGATAATTATAAAACAAAAACACTATTTTCATACAGTTATACTTTGTCAAATCATGTGACTAAATACTTTGCATTAACATAAGTTATTGCAATTTGCATAATTCTTTCAGAAAACAAAGTGCAATTTACATTTGCTAAAACCCTATGAAATAAATCAAAAGGCAATTTACATTTTCTACCTTTAAAAATAAAACTCCAGATTTTCACCAGAATTTCATGGAGTATAAAAAATCTAAAAACCTAATTAACCTACTTTTCATTAATATTTAAAACATAAAAAAACCTAAGTTTCATCAATATTTAAAAAATAAAAGATTTTCAACAGTAGATTTGGGTGGGTTTTTTAATTCAAAATGGTGTCAAGTGTGTACTAAATCAGCCTCGAATTTAGAGCACTTAAACAGAAAAGGTAAATGAAAAAACAAAAAAATTGTAAAAAATATTAATTAATAAACTGATGAAACCAAGCTTACAAATTCCAAATACTTAAAGATTATAAGTTGTAAAATATGAATTATACTATATGCCAAAAGATTATAACTTATACAATATGAGTGTTAATAAATAATACTGGTGCAAAGCTCTGTAGTTTGCAGGAAGGGGAGATTATGATTTTGCCAGTGCAATGCACTGACATACATGGAGAGGGGGGTTTAAAATATGTATTGTACTATCTGCCAAAAGATTATAAGTTATAAAATATGAAATTAATCATATTATTTTTACAAATAATAGGATTTTATTTTATTTTTTTACCAGAAATTCATGGTTTACTACTGATTATCACTTGAAATCTATATGGGCTCTAGAAATCAGTTTGTTTCATTTCACACATATCATTACAAAATTGTCATTTGTTTACTTGTAATAAAAAAACAATTTTCAGTGATAATTATGAAACAAAAACACTATTGGTGATCGAGAGGTCTGCGTGACTGCCTTGCACTTGCAGGCAGTTGCCCGGGTTGCGGGTTTGTGTCCCGGCCGATGCTATGACACTTAAAAAAAACCCACTATTTCCATGCAGTTAGACTTTATCAATTCATGTGACTAAAAACTTTGCATGAACATATGCAATTGCAATTTATATAAATCTTTCAAAAATCAAAATGCAATTTACATTTGCTATAAGCCTATGAAACAAATCAAAAGGCAATTTACTTTTTCTACTTTAAAAAAATAAAAGTTCTGATTTCAAACAGCATTCCAAAATCACTAGTTTTTTAAACTATTTTAACATGTTTTTTTGTATTGGGAACTCACACCCTCAAACCCACTCCCTGCATTTTAAATTACCTTTGAGTATATAGAATCAGTAAAGTGTGTAAATGTGAAAGTATGAATGAATGTAGCTCTCCCCCCCACACACCCTTCCTCTGAGCTCTCACCTACCAACTGCATCTGTGCAGAATTAGTAGGTTTAAAGAAATGTATAAATTACCTTTGCCAATGTGCTTGTTTAATAGCTAAACCCAGGGAAATTTCATATAAAAGATTAAATGACAAAATAAAAAAGGGTGAAAATTCTAACATATTACATTTTAGTTAGTTACTATGAATCTACAAGAATACCCTGGTGCCCTCTTAAATAAATTAAAAACTGATTCCATAAATGGTGATTTGCAATACAATATAAAATTGGGTTTAATATTCTTAACTTAAAATACTATTGAATTTTTTTTATTTTTTAAATATTAATGAAATGTAGATTAATTGGGTTTTTTATTTTTTGATACTCCATGAAATATGGGTGAAAATCAGGAGTTTTACTTTTTAAAAGTAGAAAACATAAATTATCTTTTGATTTCTTTTATAGATTTATAGAAAATGTAAATTTCATTTTGATTTTTGAAAATTTAATGTAAATTCTGATAACATATATTAATACAATAGTGTTTTTGTTTTATACTTATCACTGGAAATTGTTTTTTTTATTACATGTGAAATAATGGTGCTTTTATAACCAATTTCTAAAGCCCGTATAGATTTCAAGTGATCAACAGTAGCGAACCAAAAATTTCTGGTAAGAAAAACTAAAATCCTATTATTTGTAAAAATAATATGCTTATTTCATATTTTATAAGCTATAATCATTTGGCATATAGTATAATTTGTATTTTAGAAACCACTTTCCTATACTTCAGTGCTTTGCACTGGCAAAAACATTGCCCCCCCTCCCCACAAACTACAGTGCCTTGTGCTAGCATTATTTATTAACATTTGTATTTTATAACTTATAATCTTTTGGCATATAATATAATTCATATTTTATGACTTATAATCAAAAAGTAGTTGGAATTTGTAAGTTTGGTTTGATCAGTTTACTAATTAATATTTTTTCCCATTTTTTGTCTTTTCTTTTACTTTTTCAGTATAATTCATATTTTACACAATTTATAATCTTTAAGTATTTGGAAATTGTAGGCTTGGTTTAATCAGTCTATTAATTAATATATTTAATTTTTTTCGTTTTTTCCTTTACTTTTTTCTTTAACTACTATAAATTCAGGCTGATGTAATATGAATGTGGTGCCATTTTGAATTTTAACACTCACCCAAAATCACTGCTGACACATCATTTATCACTTGGATGTGTCAGTGGGGGTTTGGGATGAGTTTTAAAAGTCAAAACAGCATCGAGCATATGCCATATTAGCACCCAAATAAGTTAGTGTAAATGCTTTTTTAAAAAATGATTTTTTTTTAATTTTAGCTTTTTTATGATATTAAATTCTGTTTTAAAATCTTATATCTGCTTTATAATAATTATAAGATTTAAAGATTTTAACATCATGTCAATTCTGACACAAAATGTTGCAATAGATCCTATTTTTTTTTTATCATTTTAAAAATAAAAGATACATTAATAAATTGAAAGTGTACATGTGTATTTTTTTTTTATTATAAATAATAAGCAATCAATTACTGTATAAAAATAATCAAAGACATTTTTTAAACAAGCAAAAAATCAAACTTTTTTAAATTTTAACCTAGAATAATAAAAAATCAAACTTTTTAAAATTCAAAACTGCCCTGCATTTTTCTGTCATAAACAATAGAATGAATCCTTAGAAGTTATCCATAGTCTGTAACATCCTGACCTCTTCGGTTTATTTTTTCAATTAAAAAAACAATAAAGCATTATGGGAAAACATATATAATGTTAGTTAATATTGTATTCTAAGACTCCAGAACAATTATGCTTTTTCTGAGAAAAACTCTCACGAAATTCTCAATGAATATGAGAGTCATAAAGTTAATAGAAAGAAGAGAAGATATTTTTTGTTTTTATTTGATGTTTTGTATGTGTTTGTGGTTCTTTTTTTGTATAATGTATATTTTTGTTTACTTTTGTTTTATTTTGTCTAGTATGTATTATATCTCAACAAAGATTTTATAAAGTAATCTAAACATTGATAGTGTTTTACAAAGCTTATAAAAGAAGCAAATTACCCAAGATCCAGTTTGACAACTTCTGCACTTTACTACTATCTGGTGCTTGAATAACAGTAATTAGCAGATGCATATAAAATCCATAACTCCCACATTTAAACCCCCAATCTCTCAGACTGCATTCAGTTTTTTATGCTTGTTAATGAGGCCTAGAACATAAATGTGGAAAGAATACACATAGGCATCCAATAGTCACGTTTAACTTGACTAAATCTTACAACATTGAATCACAAGTCTCACTGATCATCTGAGGATGATGGTTTAAATAATAAGGATAAAGATGTTATACACATCTAGAAATCACTTGTTACTTAAATGGATACTGGATGACAATAAAGTAAAGCTCTGGATTTTTTTATGAAGTTTAGTTTAATAAAAAAAGAACTGTTTTAAAAAAAGAAACTGTTGGATATTTATATATCTGTTAGTACAACAAGTATCCCTATGGCAATGCAGATTTCACTCTATTAAAATCTACTTGTGGGGCAATAAAAGTCCAATTATGTAAAACTGTTGATGCTAATACTGAAAATATTTACAAATTTACATTGGATTTGATCAGCCTTAAATATAAAAAAAAAATGTTTTTGAAGTTATTATGATTGAAGGATCCTTTGATGGGAAAAAATCAATAAGTATATGTTCTACAAATCATTTATTATTCAGATGATAATTCTGATCTTATCATTAGTTACTTTATCTTTATCAGTTATTTCTAGCTAACATTTAACAACACTACAAACATTGTAATGGTCAGATTCATGTGCTTCGTTAACATAGTGCAGAATTCAACCACCACACTGAAAAGCAGCCCCTTAGGTAGAAAAGCTACCAGCAGTACTGAGTTCAAACAAGGTTTATCAGTTCCACAATACATACTATGAAACAACACATCTGATGCTACATTATTAAACATTTTCTTAGGCATGGGGATCATGGAGATGCGAGACTCCAGACTTTATTTTCGAGTTAGCTATATATAATATTAATATTAGAGATTTATATTTTAAATAATCGAGAAGATAGTATATTGAATGGGTGTCGAATAAATAAATATATGATGGCAGACATATGATTTGAAATTATTTAATTAGAATATTTTATACTAAATCATTTAATTAAAAACATTTGATTATATACTTTCAGTAGCGGTATTACTCAGATACTGTTATATTTTCAAAGACTTACAATTATTTGGCTGACGTAATCTAGCTACCTGAATTCTTGAGCAAGTATTTCAGAATCATGCCTTGAGGGATTTAATATCTTTGCAATGCACGAGTCTAAATTAGGATTGATAATAGCAGCTGCGGACATATATTTTATTTAATTAAATAAGATATTTATAAGTGATTATGGACAGACATTTATTTGAGAGTGAATTTATGTCACTAATGCAGAGACGGAGTCATATATTGAATAATAAAATTAATAATAAGAAACATGTGGTACATCTAGAAATGTGATGAGAGTGTGGCAGTACATTAAAACTGTGAAGCCATGGATGAGTTTAAAACAATGGGCTGGCATTTGCTATAGGCCCAAAGGTAAGATGTCACATAGGCATAATCAGGTGCAAGGGTTCGTGCCATGCTTACTCCCTGACTGTGTGATGGGTGTCAAGCCCTATGGGAACATTTATTATGTCCACTTGTGTAGGATGACTGGGATTAAGTAAATCCTGTAGGATCTGGAATATCCAAGGCTCATAATGGGTTATCGTATCTCTAAACCGTAACACATGTATAATTCACAGAATATTCTGTTAAGATTTAATATGTATTTATAACTCAGCCCTACATCATCAACATTTAATAAACAATGTATTTGGCTCTCAAAGAAATGCACTTAATGGATTTATTACTTAAAATTAAAAACAAATGTAAAAGCAATAGGTAAGTTGGGTGGGTATTAAGAACTAATATGTCAGCCACTTGCTAAGTAGTAGACCCCTGCATTTACAATAAATGAAGCACTGAATGCGTGTCGATTTATATGAAAATAACAAAATAATTTATAGAAGTAAATATTAATTATATGATTTGCAGGACATGCATCCACTGTTTTAGGCAATCATGTATTTGTATTTAGAGAATTATGAAGATTTCCTAGCTGACCAGCCAACATGAGTATATAAAAGAAAATATTAGTAGGTTGCTGTACAAGATGGCAACCGTTTTGATTAAGATTGATATTTAAATTTGGTGAGGTCCGGTCGGAAATCTTATAGGCTGCTATCATTTGATAAATAAAAAAATGTAAAATTAGAAATACATACCCAAGAAAAGACAGAGTTAGGTAAGCTAGATTATTAAAGAAATTTTACATAATAGATTAATAATTTAATTAGTAATTATACAATTTATATAGAGAGTGAGCTATAGCTTGACTAATATTTAGAGTACTCTAGATGGCCTTGGGTACAAGTACCTGTTTTATAAGAAGCTTTCAGATTTCATGGTCAGTAGCAGATTGTTCATGAGTTCAAACAGTAGCAGTTCTTTCCAGCACTCCAGTTATTTATTCATTTCAGTAGCAGCAGCAGCTTTCCGATTGTTTGGGCAGCAGATCCTCTTGGTTTATTTGGTGAAGGGCACATGTGGAGGTTCGCATATGATCGACCATCTCAGGGGAGAATAGTCTGGGCACTTTCTACTTGAACATACTGTAGTGGGTAAATTAATTTAAGATTTGGATTCTCTCAACGAGCAAGAGCACAGCCAAAGTCTAACTAAAAAGTTCTTAGAAATCCAAAATGTCCTCTTTTCTTTATCTTATCTTTTTCACTTTTATTCTATTTTATTTTTAGCTCCATTCATTTGCCCCAAGGAGAATCAATGCATTTTTATAAGTTTAATTAATTCAGAAAGCTGCATTTCTATTGTTTAGGTTTTTTACCTTTTTACATTTTCATAATTAAAGCTTTTAGGGATTTTTCTTTTTAATTAATCTATTATCTCTCACTGACCATTACTTGCAAAATTTCAAGTACAAAAGGGAATATACAATTATTTTTACTTTTATTTAAATTACAATCTAATTTCCAAAATTATTATTTAAAATATGATTTTAAGAAAAGCAATAAACTAAAGAACATTTATAATTTAAAATAAATAGTTAAAGTTATATAAAATTATATAACTAAAAGAGAAAGTTAAATCATATCAATTATTTTTATTTATTGCTTTAAATTTGTTATCGAAATGTGTGTGCGTTTATGGTGAATTTTACAGATATTGATACATTTTTAATATTGCTACGCACACAATTCGATACCAAAAAGTTTAAATTTGGGTAGGATAGGGTGGTGGGTGAGAGACGATAGAAAAAGGTGAAACTTAAGATTGAATGCGAATCTTACTGTTTCAACATTGATATAAGAATCAAAATTATCATACAAAGTCCATTAATGAAATGTGTCTTAGGCTACATTCATTGAATATGCTTTGACAAGCTCCCCTTCAGATCCAATCTACTGACTATTATCAAGTACTTGACATGGGCCATTTTCATTTTTACACTTATTCTCACCATTGAATAATAACATTCTCTGAATATTAGACTGATTAAATAAATACTTGATAGATACTATTTTCATTTTGCAGTTAATCTTACTTGTAGTGACAATTCCAGTAATAAATCGGTCATATCTAGTAGTAACTTTATTGCAGTTTGGTTACGATGAGTATTTCTAACACTATAATCTATATTCAAAGGATATTTAACATTTTGTTGGACTGTTTTAATTCTCATTTCTATTTGCATCTGCTCAATAATATTCTATAGTATATTTTTTGTTCAACTTTGAACTCATTTTTCTCTTCTAAAAGGCCTAATGGTTTGTTCTTAATTCTACTCCAGTAAGTCTTGATACTTTGTTGACAATTCTTATTACCTTAGACATTATTTTAATACACTTCCTCCCTAATCTAACATTAACTTTTTTGGACTTCTTAATTTCTGATTTGGTTTAAGTTGAGTAACCAATTCTGTCCTAATGGTTTCAAAATCTGCCTTATTTTGCAAAAGCATTGTACCTTTTGTGACATCACCAACTCCCTTTCAAAAACTATTTCTTCTTTACTTATGTCTTAAATTTAGACTAACTCTTCCCTGAGACTATCTATGTATTGGTTAGTTTGTAGTTCAATTTCTTGGAATTTCTCATTTATAATGCTAATATGCTTCATAAGTCTCATCTCGCTTTCCAATTTTTTTCTAATTTGTTTTCAGACTCCATTTTGTAACTTGTTAACTGGGTTTGAATTTCCTCAAACATTTTATCTGAATCCTCCTTTACCATTTGGAATATTTTAACAAATCAAATTTTACATAAAATCTTTAACAGTTTTTTCTTGAGAATTTTCTATTTTTATTAATCTATCTTCTTGAAAAATACAACTCAATTAATTATCTTCTAATTCTATCTTCAGTCTTCAATAAATTTATTCTCTAACTTTTCTTACTGGCTAGCAATTTTTATACTTTGATTATCAAATTTTTCATTAATTTCTACTATTTTTATACTCTGATTATCAAATTTTTATTCAGTTCCATTATCAACTTTTCTAACCCATCTAATCTTAATACAAATTTGGAATCCCATGCACTAACAGGAGTGACATCTTGCACCTAACCCAAATCTTTGACTTCTTCACTTTCCTTCATTTTTAATAACAAGTAAAAATACTAATAAACTTTAACAGAAAAGGCTACTTTAAACTAATTCATACTAATAGTTATATATATAAATTATACAAATACTACATATCCCAGAACATATTGCAACCAGCCATCAAATAATATTTCACTTTTGTAATGCTACCCTTTATTATTACTTAGCTCTTAAGCAATTTACACCACTATGTTAGGCAATTATAATAATATTTTAGACACACACCCCCAGTAAAACAATAGTAGCAATAGTCTTCTAACTTTTAAGCTTATAATTTAATAAATAGTTAACAATACAGCAATAAAATAAAACACTATTAATATTAATGTATCACTAAAAAGCAAGTACCATTATTATCAGAAAATTCATAAATAATTCTTTTATTTAAAATTGATTAGAGCATAAAATAATAAATGGTTAATAACCTATTGTTAATATTTATTATAGAATATAGGTCACATGAATATAATGTAATGTTTAATTAAAACAATTTAATAAATCTTAAAACACCAACTGAGGAAGAGAGATTCAAGATCACCCTCACAACCATCCCCTTCCTCTCTAGAGTTACCTTTCATTATATGGAAAGGTTGGCCTCCCTCAACATGATCATACCAAAAATCTCTATTATCTTCCATTGTAAAAATGTCTAAACAGTTTCAAAATAAAATCAACCGATTATGTACCAAACTTCTCTGGAGAAGGAAGGACAGTTGCTATTAGCTTGCGAGGCATCCAACGACCACGCAGGTTCAATGGACTGTCATTCCACTCAATACAAGCAATCATTTTACAGAAAACCCACAACACTCTACATAATCTGATCATCTCATGTGGATACTCCAACATTATTAAAAAAATTACACCGACAGATCGTCCTCCGCCCTCTGCCAGTTCATGGATAGCCTCCCTAATAGACCACTTACAACTTTATAACCCAATAATGCCCTCTAACCTTAACAAAAAAATCACCTTATGGGAAGCATACAATATAATCAACTATAATCAACAACCCATTAAAACCAGCCTAAAAATAACCAACCAAAGACTCATTTCACACTTCAAAAGATGGAGTCTGGAACCCAAATTCCTTGACTTCATCATTAAAATAAATCTTAATGCGCTTCCCACGAATTGGTTCCTTTATCACCGAAGAGGTTTTAACAGCATTGATCCTATATGTGGTCTGTGTGCTCGTGAAGATGAAACCATAGACCATATTATACACCGGTGCCCAAGACTTAAAACACTGAAAGAGATAATTATAATTAATTCCAACATAAGACCTGATATGATTTTCTCACTTGAAAATGCCATTCATAATGGATTTTTTTCAATAATAAGGCTTTCTACCTTTGTCCTTTATTCCATATGGATAGTGAGATGCAAAACTCTCATGGAATTACCCCCACCACAAATCATACCATTGTTTTATCAAACGCTCAAAAAAATCAAGAAACGTGACCAGCTCCTGGCCTCCAGTAAAGTCTTTGATGACACCTGGTCTTTAACTGCTCTTTCATTTTCCTGATTATCAACTCCCACCTACCCAGCATTATAGAATAGGAAATTCTAAAAGAAAATATGCATGTTTATATTAAAAATGCTTATTCCATTAAACAAGTTCTTAGAATCTCATCACTATACCTAACCACATAAGAGTATAACAATTGTACTCTCATAACAAAATCTAGCCAGATGACAAATAGAACATTATACAATCATATTATTGTACAATTTATTCATTTATCTATCCTTTATTAGTATGTAATCACTATTTATTGTTAATAAAAAATTTTGTTGAAATGAACAATTATAATATTTATTCCTGCAATAAACATATTTACAAATATAAGCAGTAAATTGTCTTTTTAACTCGAATACTTGTAAAAAAGATGGTTTTATTAATGAGTTAAATTGACTATAATACTTTAATCAAAATGAATAATTCATAATTATATAGTCAAACTAATTTTCTTTTAATTAACAATTCAAAAGCGAAAACTCAACTATAACTACAATGACAACGAAGGCCTAATCGTTGTGGCACCAAAAATCCACCATGTAATCCAAACAAACAAATGGTCATAGAACATGGATCCATGAAGATCACCAGATTAGTTCCCAAAATCTGCCAACTCTAACTTCCCAATGCAGGACAGAGAAACAGGGCAAAGCGAACTATAAGTAAATCTACCAAATGCACTAACTTCAAAAGTCATATCTCAGGTTCTTTCATATTATAAATGTTATAATAACGAATATAATTACTGACAATAAATAATAATTATTACTATTATTAAAATAGGACCATCTAGTTACAATAATGACTTTGAAACTTTTTTTCATGCAGAGCTCATATTATAACATATATATATATCTTAAAATTTTTAATATTAGCGTATAAAGCATTCTTTAAAGCATTTTAAATTTTCTTCCTGCATAAATATTTCATGTATATAACACATAAGCATATTCAAGTCTATAATTGTATAATAAACGAATTTATAATGATGTCATACAAATGAAGTAATGCAGCAGATAGAAGGGGCATATTTTATGCTACCCACAACATTAAAAAATATACTTAAATAAATAGCAGTTAACTAGGCATATTACTTGCCACGATCACATGATCACCATTTCTTATGATTGCTTACATATAGAGAGTTCTGCCTATTTTAATGACTTGCCAGGATGCAGGTAAAATGGATAAGTAAATCAAGTAAATAATAATATGTGATATTTCCTGGGTAATTAATGCAATAATAATGGCAACGAACGTGTTTTAATAATAACAAAAATATTTATTCTCAATATAAATAAATATTTGAAATTTAATATAATAGATATTAAAAAATACTGCTAATAATTATAATTTAACAAATTAAGATTAAAGTATTTACGCAATTTTACAATAAATATCCCTTTTAAATATTGCTACAAAATTATAATAATAACTTTTGCATTATCTATTAAGTTCTCATTCTTATTATCATACCACATTTATTCCAACTATTCTGTACTAAAGATAAAACAACGAGTACATATGGCTATATTACGTTATTTGAGTGATATTAACTATCAAATAATATCAACTATATCTCAAAACTAGTATGAGAAAGTATTTGTTTTTACATTACAAAGATATCATATTGTATAAATTATAAATACACCAATGCAATATTACTGATACCTATGAGAGGTAAGGAAATAGATATAGTATACATATTACACTTCAAAAACTACTTTAACATTAAATTGCAATAGCTAGTGAATTCCCTTAAAATAAATATGCCTTGAATCGCCCTTAAATAGTCAATAACATATTTAAACATTGCAATATCGGCAAAGTGGATAATAAACAATATACAAATAAGCACTAGGTATCTATGTGCAGGCAGTGTTTCAATGAAAGATTAATGAGCCACAATCTCTCTTGAATGGAGGAGTTGATCATATGCAATAGCAAGAGAAAAAATATTAATACCAATTGCAAAATAACGGCTGACTTCAAGCAGTGTGTCAATAACTAAATAAACAAGACATCATCATCATCATCATCATCATCATAATAATAATAATAATAATAATAATAATAATAATAATAATAATAATTTAATTCAATTCAATTTATTTACGATACAAAACTACAGCATTAAGCCAATTACAGAATTGCACTATAATAACTATACAATAATATACATAAATAATATACATAAATGAGTAAAAATGATGAAAATAATATAATTGTATGCCATACTTTTTTATAAGATAAGTAACAAATTTTTTTAAGTCTAAAGAAAAAATATTTTCATTAGAAAAATCATGATTATAGGTATTAGGCAAACGAAACAAAGGTGAAAATTTTAATATGTTAGAGCGACAAACCTTACTATAAAATAAAGTAAATGTACGTTTTATATAAACAATTATTAAAAGTAATATTTGAAATTTTATTAGTTAAAATAATTTTTTGATTCACAAGATTATATAAAATTTTAAGATCTCTCATTTTTCTTCTAATGGTTAGGGATAGATAATGGTCTTTTAATTTGATGTACTTAGAAAATTTGTCTAAACCAATTGAATTTTAATATCTCATTTGGAACTAGGATTCCAAACAACAGATCCATATTCTAAAATTGGCAAAACCAAAGAGAGAAATAATTTATATTTTGTAAAATTACTAAATTGTCTACCATGTCTTAAAATTGCATCCATAATTTTAAAAGCCTTAATTAGTACATTTTCAATATGATGATGAAATGATCCATTGCTTGCAAAAATAATTCCAAGGTCTTTCTGAATATCAACAAATTTTATATTATGATCTTCAATATAATAAGGACAAATTATCATTTCAGATTTTTTGGAATAAGAAACTGTTGAACACTTATCCATATTAATATCCATTTTATTATCTCTGCACCATTTCACCAAATTATTAATATCTTTTTGTAATAATATGCAATCATTAATTGAGTTTATATTCCTAAAAATTTTACAATCATCTGCATAACATAAAATATGTGAAAATTCTAAACTGTCTCCCAAATCATCAATATAATTGTTAAACAATAATGATGCAAGGATACTGCCCTGAGGTACTCCTATATTACAATAATATGGATTAGAAGAATTATTATTAAACTTTACATAAGCTGTTCTCTTCTTAATAAAAGATTCAAACCATGCAACCAAATTATAGGAAAAACCTAATTTATACATTTTGAAAAGCAACCTGGAATGATCCACTTTATCAAATACCGTAGATAAATCAAAATAAACAACATCTAAATGACATTGATTCTCAAAGGCATTAGCAATGTGATCAGTTATTGTTAAAAGATTAGTTTCAGTTGATCTTCCAGGTAAAAAACCATGTTGCACAGGAACCAAAATCTTATTTATGTCATTAATAATTTTCTTATAAACACATCTTTCAAATATGTGTGCAACTGTATGAAGCACAGAAATGGTCTATAATTATTAACATTATCTTTTGAACCATTTTTAAAAATAGGTATAACTTTGGCAAGTTTTAGAGAGTTAGGAAAAATACAATTTTTAATGGAACAATTAAGAATATAGCATAAAGGAGCAGCAATATATTCTACACAACCTTCATAAATAAAAGAAGGTATATTGTCATAACCTATACTTGAATGTGTTTTGAGATCTTTGATAGCTGATATAATATCACTATTGTTGAAACAATCGATTTATCATTAAAACATCCCTTGGTCAAATTAAACCCAGACAGTTGGGAATTACCAAATAATTCACAATTATAATCCATTTGAGATTTTCTTTTGGTAATGCCAGAAGTTTTAATAAAAGACCAAAATTCTTTAAGATTATCTGACAAATTGAGCTCCATATTTTTAATATAGTTTTGATAATCAATTTTCTGAATAGCTTTAACCAATCTTCTATAATTAACAAAATTATTGTAAAAAAGTATATTTCGTGTTTTAATGTACTGCTTATGATGATACAATTTTCTTCTAATAATTTTTTTAAGTTTATCTGAAAACCAAAAAGGGAAATAATAATTGTGAGAATCACGTTTTTTTTGATATATAAAAATCAATTAGATAATTAAATACTTGATTAAAAAAGTCCATATTATAATTAGCATCTGTTGAGGAATATAATGGGCTCCAATCAAAATTAGAAATTGTCTTACACAAACCCATATAATCGCCCTTTTTATAACATCTTTTAATATTTAAAGGAACATGCCACTTAAAATAATTTATTTTAACAAAAAATTCAATAGATGGGTGATGTAAATCTATCGGAAAATTAAGAGATGAAACACAAAAACATTTAATCTCAGGTAAGTTACTTAGAACATAATCAAGTATTTGATTATAAGAATTTAAATGGGAATTATGCTGTTTTAAATTCAAAAAATTGAAGAATTGCAACATCGTATATGCTTTGTGTGATAATGAAGAAATATCAAAAGAAGCATTATGAACTCAGAAATGTTAAAATCTCCAGTAATGATAATATTCATTTTATAATCAATCAAAAATTCTTCAAAAGTACAAAGTAAAGCATCCAAGTCAGAGAAAGACAAGGCTGGCTTTATATAAATATTCCCTAATAATAATTTTTTATGATGATCAAGGGAGACCTGACACCATGTTGATTCACAATATCTAGAATTCAAAAGCACAGATTTATGAACAATGTCTTTCCTAATGGCAATAAGAGTGTCCCCTCCTCTTTTAATTATTTCATGACATCTATAATAATAATAATAATAATAATAATAATAACAACAACAACAACAACAACAACAATAATAATAATAATAATAATAATAATAATAATAATAATACATAAATAATCACTCACACACCTTCTCTTATGTATAATGAAACATTCATTCAATTTATTAATGTATGTGAACTCACAAAATATGATGGTATAACAAAACTACAGCTCTTACATTCAAACATTGTAAATGTTCACACATACCAAATAAAGAGGCTGTTTACCCAGAGCAATTCATTAAGTTATATCAAACATCAATTCAAAGAATTCTCAATAATTATCAATATAAATATTTATTTGGATGTATTTTTTTATCTATTTTTGTTTGTTACCAAACCCTCCAGCAGCAAATACTATTATAAATATTCCCTTAATACCATATGAAGTATATTAATAACGTAGGCATAAAATATAAGATTGCTATTATATATACAAAAATAAAATTTTAAATATATAAAACATATTTATATATGCCACACTTATTTTACCCCTCAATTGAAAGTATTATAGTTCTTCCCATTTATAATGAGAATAAATCTCTTTAGAAAGGAGATTTTTGTTCTCTTTTTAGCTAAAATATTATACAAATGTTTCATTATAGGAATTGAAAGAAAACACACACATAAGAGTTCATGTTAGGAATTCCTTAAAATATTTCCTGCAGTACACTAACATTTATAAACAATGTTTGGTGAAGTGAAAAGTAGATTTAACAATTAATGAATAATGAAACAATTCCATCGTAAGTTTGAGCATTATTAATGCTATTCTATATAACTTATTTGTTCTAAAGTTAAAAGAGGTCAAGTCATAATAAATCAATTAATTGCTAGTTAGAAGTAATGCATTAAAGATCAGCCTTTTCAAGCTATTGTGCATGTGCTTTTTACGAGTGTTAATAATAAATGAATACTTTCATTCCCAACACAAGATATAGTATTTATGAAAGAATAAAATGAATCCACTTATTCTTTCCAACCCAAATGCTTATATATGGGCAAATCTTAAGTACTGGAAATGAAAGTGTGAGGATAGACCACTCACTTTAAATTACTGTTTATGATGAATGACCTCAACGAAATTATCTAGAATTTACTAAACATCACTCTCAAATGAAACTTAAACATATGTAAATAAGCATTTATTTTTATAGTGCTGTGTTTATAATTGTAATACATTAAAGATCAGCCTTTTCAAGCTATTGTGCATGCGCTTTTTACGAGTGTTAATATAAATGTAAGTTTCAAAGTATATATATGTGACAAATTTTAGAACTAATGTGTAATAACCAAAAAGTTTGAATTAACTAACAATGTTTATAATAAAATAAAAATAAATATCCATCTGCTGATACTTTATCAGTTTTTTATTCTTGTCATCTGGACATCTTTATAATTTATTTTGAAACAGTAGGAAATTTGCATTCTTTGGAGATAGCACAAATTCAGCACTTTCTTCAGCAATCATTATTTGATGCATAGATGGACATGTAGTGTAGGATAACAATACTACAAGGATAACTTTATCTTTGCACTCCATTATTTAAATTAATTGTAAATTAATAATCATAAAATAAAAGTAAAAACTAATTAACTTCTTTGTTAATGCAATGGTTGCTAGTCCCGGTTAAAAATGTGACAAATTGGCATCAGCTTCTGACTGTCCAAATCCTGTCACTTTTAATGGTATGGTTAAAGTTTTACCATCATTTGAAAATTTTGAAAAAGTTTTATAAGATGCTGCCTTCTCTTGAATTATTTTACAAATAAAAAATCAATAAAACATCATCAAAACTTTTAACAAAAGAAATGGGCGGTCTCTTCTTGAATCTTATTGGCTGTTACATTTTGACACAAAAAAATAAAATGTCAATAACTCAAAAGTTACAATATGTTTTGTTTCATTACGAAAATGATAAACGAATGTTTTAGACCATTTTAAATGTATTTTTTGACAAATTACAAATTATTTTGATAAAATATGCTAAAAATAAAATTATTTTAAAAAAATAGTTAAGATTTTAACAAAAATTACAAAAATTGTTTACTTTTTATGCAATGTAAACAAATCATGTAGTCATCTAAAACTTTTACGTTGGTCAAAAATATTGTTTTACATTTCTCCGCTTGCAAATAATTTGACAATTATAAAGAAAAATTCATTTTTGAAAAAACTTTCATTCACTTTCATAATCTGACAAATTATTAATATACTTTTTACAAATGAAACTAAAGTAAATATAATATTAAAAGATTAATATATTTTGATGATTGAATTTGTATTTTGACACTTCACTTTGTGAATTGACCAATTAAAATGCTAGGCTTTTACTTCACTCGGCCAATAAAATAATCAGCAATAAAGAGGTTAAAACTATTTCATTCCTTTCTTCTTCTCCTTTCTATAACTTTAACCCACCTCTTTTTTTAAAAAAGTTCTTATATATATATATATATATATATCTGTGTGCTTTTTTAATTTATTCTTTATCATACAACATGTGTAATCCAATCAAATTTGAAGTATTCGAGGTGGAACATTTAACACTAGTATTACTTCAACCTTTTAATTAATTCAACTGATGTGACCTTTCTAATTAAAGAAACTTCTTAAACACGTGTTGTTTAGACAGTTAAATAATTATCTTTAAAAAAAATAATTTAGCTTAATAAAATATATTTTATCTTAAAATATACTTTTTTTAAAATTCAAATACCCTTTATTTAAAATGCTCATTAACTTTATTTTGTATAAGAGTTTCTTCTTAATATTATAATCATTATTATTCAATACTGTTATTATACATTTTTGACTAATTAATGTGTTTATTAATTTCTAGTCTTTTTTTTCATACCTGCACCAACATCAAACACAGGTATTTCAGAAAGCAATGTACTTTTAAATATAATAATGATTAACAATTTAGCACAATTTATGAAATCCAAACTCCAATTGATTATTTTTAAGTTTAATATACCAAAATTCGCTGAAAGATTATCTAAATAATCAACACTTTATTAAATATTATTTTTAAAGGCATTTTAAACCAAAAATAAAACTTTAACATATTTAATAAACCATAACTGGCAAACATCTGTAGAAGGTTATCTAACATAATTATATTAGAATGGTACACTCTAATCTAATTCACTCAAGTTTTGACTGCTAAATTAAAATTCTAGACATCTATCTATAAACTAAGCAATATTTCTTAAATGATTTATGAGTAAACCATATTTACTAAACTGTTCTATTGACAATTGAAAGCATTTAATAAATATTTATGCAACTTAATCACAATAAAGTTTACTTGTGACAAGATTAGTCTTATTTAAAATAAAAGTTAAAAAAGTAATTATTATAAGTTATATTTAAACTCTTTTGGGCTTAAATATACGGTTATAGTTTGAAGATGATGAAGTCAATGATATTATTTTCTTATTTTAATACAAAAATTATAAAATTATTAGAATTTGACTTATAAGTGTCAAACTTTTTGTGCTCATCATTTTTAATTGTCCACTTCAGATGTAACTATTAACGATTATTACTAATCCTATAGTAAACTACATATATTATTTTTTACAGTAGATATAAAGTTTGAACCCAGTTAAAGATTGTTTTTAATTCAACAGAATTACGTAGAGTAACTCATCTTTATCTCTCTTTTTTTAGATGTAATATCTTTTTGAATATATTTAAAATATCCACTCTAAAATAAGAATCAGGCAATAGCTGATTTATCACCATTGGTTTCAATGATTATAAATCCACTATAGGATGGGGAAGTCATCACTTTTTACTTCTTTTTTGAATGTTACATTGACAAGCTTCTTATTTTATCATCCATTTAACATGTACTTTTGTTCTAGGACTTTTACAATCCGCTATGATTCAATTTGGAAGATCAACTTTCTATCTATTATCATCTCTTTTAGCAGTAGCTTTGTTTCTCTGTTTTGTGTTGTTCAATGGCTGTTCTCAGATCCAGCTATTTTGTTTTTGATCTTTTTTACTATTTCTAATTTACATTTATCCATACTTTATTGACATTTGTGATTCCTTTGATTACACCATAGTTAATCAACCAAGTCTCAAATTCACAAATAAGAACTGTAATTTGCATGTATTAAACAACTTTCTTTTCAAATGTATAGTCATACTTTCCTTTAATTTGCAATTATTTCAAACAAAAGCATTCTATCCATTATTAATTTTATGATTTATTTTATCCAATATATCTTCATATTATATATATATATATGTGTGTGTGTGCGTGTGGAAATTAGTCAGAACACATAGTAGAGTCTTGTTCTGATTAATTTCCATTTATGATATATATATTAAATTTCAGCTAGTGGTAAGCACTCAGATTATTTCATATATATATATATTGTAATGGATAATCATTTCATATATATCAATAGAAACCAGTCTCCACTTAGCCAATCTCAATAAAGATAACAATCAAGAATTTCAAACTGTTGTCAAGGCAACCTTCTTTTAAAAATAGAGGTGGAATTCCATCTCCATTAATGGTCTCATATATCTATAAAGACCCTAAAGATCATTAATGGAGGTTGTCTTGACAACAGTTGAAATACTCGACTGTTATTTATATTGGGATTGTCTAAGTATTGACTGTTTTCTGATGTTACTTATAAACCCATTTAGCCTTGAGAATTATCACACATATAATATATATATATATATTGTAATGGTTAATATCTGTATATAAGCAGCATGACCCACAAATGCCCCACAGATATGGATGGCCAAAATTGTAATGGATAATAATTATGGAGAAATGTAGTTTCTCTCAAATGCCCTATATATTTGGGTAAATGAAAATGTAATGAATCATACTCTTCGCTTAGGACAGCCAACAATATAATTGATAGACAGATGAATAATCTGATGTATAAATGGATTTGTAATAACCTAAACTTAGATTATTCGTGAATTTATAAGATGCCAATAAATCTAAAGTAAGTGCTTTTGTTTGGCAAAAAAAATCAATAAACAAATTATTTATTTTCTATTGAATCTATAGTGTGAAATATATGACTAAATTTATTAGAAATAAAATAATTTGAACAATAGGTAAATCCAATGATGCCCACATAAATAATAAAACATAAGTTTATTAAGATAAATATCAACCCATTGATTTGTTTAAGATAAACAAAACATAATTTTAATTTTAATAATTGCAATCTAATATAATTTATTGTATACTTATAATCTATCCATGTTAGATTGCAATTACTAGATATGATCGATATGTAAATATCATTAATATGCATGTTCACAAAAGGGTTAAATACATAATCATTTACATGATATAAGAATTCTTTATATATATATATTTAATATCTTCTATCCTTTAAATCAAGTAATTTTTTCATTTTAATGGACATATATTTTATAGATTTAAACTCAATGTTAAACATTTGTTATATTTTAATTTTGATTTGTTTTCTAAAGTTTGTCACTGATCAACTTAAATCTTATTTACTTGATTTATTAATTAGATTTGTACCAAATAATAAATGGACTGCATTAATAATTTAAATTATTCAATAGAAGGAAAATTGAATAGATATCTATCAGTGTGTTAATGTTATTTTTTGAATTATTAAAGATATATAAAAGTTATTTGATTAGATACTTTTAAAACAGATTTATTAGTAATAAAATTTCAGGTCTTTAATTATGTTTTGAATCAAAAGGTGATATATTTAACCAGTCATAGTTATAGAATTGTCATGGATCTCTAAGCAAAAACTAGTAACAAATTTATAGTGGTATTCATTACCAAGTTCGATATTTATCATTCAAATTATGATTCATTCACTTGTAAACATAATGTACAAAAAAATATTTATTTCCAAAATAAAATTTTAACATTTGATTACAATATAATATAATAATTTATAAGAAATTTTAAAAATTAAATTTATTTGTATCAGATAAATAATTTATCATGTTTGGATAACGGTGGGCACACTTAAAATGGTCTGTGGGCGCCATGGTTCCTGCAGTCATAGGTTGGGTACCCCTGGCCTAAGTATTCATTTCAAAGCTGCAATTCTTAAGAAGAATGTAAAATCACTAATATTACATGCATAAAAACTGCATAATATGTGAGTGAAAAAATACTGTATAATTGCATAAATCATGATTTCATATTTATCAAACAACTTTTTTTATGATTGCTAAAAGAAACCTATCAATCAGATTTTTGTTTTCTTTAAACTGTAAATCATAATCATTTAATCCTTATCATTATGCATGACTCTGCATGGAAGGGCTCCATCTGCAATTTATTCCATTTTGAAGACTATATTCCATATACTAAGCTAACACTGCTTTTAAATAAGATTACCAACTTGCAAGATTACATTCTCTAATTCCAATAGGTATATTCTCAAACATCATCTTGCATGACTATATTCCCTAATAGATTATAAACTCACATATACTCTTGTAAGATTGTATTCTCTTATTCTAATACATTATACTTTTAAATATTATCTTTCAATATAATAATTTTTAATCCTAATAGATTGCACTCTGAAATATTAAACTAACATCACATGATCACCATTTCCTATATTTATACAAGCTCTTAAAACTGGGTTTAGATCTATATGACTTTATAAGAAAATAAGCTTGGATTGAAAACATTATTGTATTGTTATTTTAGACTCAAAGGTTCATAGTTAAACAAATAGATTAAAGGTGACTTTGAATGATTGTATTAGATTGTGAGGTTTAAGTACAGTACTCTCAGATCCAAAATTCCTCATTGATAAAAGCCACAAGCTAGAAACTAGTTTG
This sequence comes from Epiperipatus broadwayi, assembly GCA_028023455.1. NCBI lineage: Eukaryota > Metazoa > Onychophora > Udeonychophora > Euonychophora > Peripatidae > Epiperipatus > Epiperipatus broadwayi. The sequence goes on along the minus strand of JAQFVV010000354.1, from coordinate 643,775 downwards.
TGGATATTGGATGAGTTTGCACTAGATATGTATTTTATGTCCAAACTTTTTTGCATGGAACTTCTATATGCAGAGATTGCATTTGTTTTAAATATATTAATCTAAAAACTTTGATGATATTTTTATTGTATTATTCAGTCACCAGGTGTATATACAATTGGGATATTTTGGAATAGTAATTAAAAATATTAAATATTTTTCATCTGCACCTCTTAGAAAATTTGCAGGATTATGTAATGGGCAAATGTTTTCTTCCCGAACAGAACAGTTTTCAATTGTTCCAATAAGTTAACTGATGAGATTTTATTCTATTAAGTTTGTTTTAAAATTTTCATGCTAGTTTTGTCAGTTTCGATTTTTTATTGTTAATTCTGAACACCTTGTAAGAAATAATCTCACAGAATATGTATAAAAGACAGTTAAGTATATTGGATTTGACAAAACCTAAATTCTAGTTTTTCAATTTAAGCCTTGACTTAACTCAAGATCTTCAATTTTGATATTCAACCAAAAATCTACAATCTAAAAATTATTACATTAAAAATATAATCCCTATGAAATCCCAGATATTCCAATCCAACCATAATTCCAGTTGAAATTCATCTTTCTAATGTCCACTGAAATCTCATCCACAAAATTAGGATAGTCCATGATCATTGTGCTTATCTGCCATTGGTCTTTTTAAACATGAGTAAATACAAACTATGGACCATATCATTAATGACTGTCAGACTTGTGGCTATAATGAAAGAATTGAAATATTTAAAACATCCAGTTGTGTATCTATCCCCTGGTATGAATTTCTACAGGTTTTGTTTATGAAATTCTGCCAATGATTATGTTAGGATAAATCCATGTGCTAAATAAATAAGACTTTTGTATTTAGTATATAAAAATAATATATTTTAATCCTATACAAGAATAAAAATCTTTTATGTTTGGAAAAAGTGTAGCAATACAGTAACAGTTAAATTTTAAATGACTTTTTAATGATATTTTGTTTCTCTTTACTGATGTATAAATAAAATACCCTGATACTGAGGAGAGAATCGAATGTTTATTTTTAAAACATGAAACATATAATAAAATATAATTAGCATGACATCAGAAAATCAAATATTGAGTTAGAAATAAGCAATGCAATGCATATTTAAATTGAAATCACACTTCAACATAATGACTTTAATAAACAAAAAAATTTCATTTCTTTTTAAATTTCAACAATGCCCCCCTAATCTCATCTTTATCCAATCACAATCAACCACTCATTTTAAATTTCAACAGTGCTCCCTAATCTCATCTTTACCCAATAACAATTAACCATTCTTTTTAAATTTCAATAGCACCCCCACCCTAATCTCATCTTTATCCAATCACAATAAAACACTCTTTTTAAATTTAAACAGTGCCCCCCTAATTTCATCTTCACCCAGTCACAACCATCCACTCCCACTGATGGTTTGATGATGCTTTTTCAAAATGCTTTCATTTTGAAAACTATCTTTACTTGTCAAGTGAACTAGAAATATCAAACACTTGAATCCCCACAATCACATTGGCAGTTCATTATATCACCTTCTCACAAAGTAGGAACTACTTTCTATCCACTTTTAACTTCCTGGTTAAAGAAGAATATGTATAACAAAGCAGATATTAACATTATACAATTACTAGTAGTTTCCAATTTATGTGAATATATTGTTGATTCCTTCACTTATAAATATTATTCAATTTTTCTTGCAAAAAGTTTACAGAATAGAGACCCTTTAAATCCTCTTTGATGCTAATTGAGTACAGCCTCCCAAATTTTTGATGTCAACTCCATATGATCTAATATTTATGATGTCATTTTTTGTATTGATACAGCAATTGGGTATTGTTTATTCCTAGCATTGGGGGTGTGGGGTCAGTAAACTCATTTGGGAGCAATAGGTTGGATATTCTCTAGTATGCATATTTACTCAAACTTTGAAGGGATATTGGTTATAGGTGTTGTTAAATTGGTCCATGAGTATTGATGTGCATACATATGAGGGTGGTCTATAAATATAGGTCTATCTGTAGATGTCACAGTATGCATTCCAGTACTGGAAACCATTCTATGGTGACTATTAGAAGATTTATGCTTTTCTGGGTGTGAAAAACATGAATGGAATGAAAACCTAGACTATCGTGGATAGTTGACTGGCCTAGATGCTTTGTGGAGATGGCAACTCTCTTTTCTCACCATATTAGCTCATTACATAGTGATGAAATTGAGGAAGTAAAAGATTTTGCAAATTTTATAATGGGTGAATTATAGATTATCTTTGTGATGGAAAACTTGTTATAGAGAGAAATTTTTGCATATATTGAGAGCTAGGATTTAAAGAGAAAGATGGTAATTCTTTCAGCATCTTCTTTTAATTTATTCTGGATTTTTTGTCTCATTTCACTGGTTCCCAAGTGGAAAGGGAAACCAAAGAAAGCATTTAAATTGCCATGGTACATTTGTGTATATGATTAGCCTGTATAAAGAAATTCAGGCTTCTGTTTTGTTCATGTTATACTTGAGCTAGAGAATAGCAGTGTGTCAAACATTTTTTGTAGGATTGGCAATTGTTTTTTTGAGATGAGAAAAACACTGATGTCATTCACCTAGGCTATACATGGCATGTGTAAACTGGTATATGATATTTGAAACCCTGGATTTTTTTCTGGATTTTCATTAAAAGAGCATTGATATAAATTGTGAATAATAGAGTGCTGAGGGGTGATTCTTGTAGAATAGATTTACTTGGAACAAATGAAAGTGAGGACCTACTATTAAGAGTTATGTGTATTTTACAGCTAAGCAGAGTTAGTTATTGTATATATAAAACTGTGAGGTATTAATGTGTCTTTAAGCATGTGAATTAAAATGTTTACAAGAAATCAAATCAAAATCAGCCCCAATGTCTATCTAGATGGCCATAGTTGCATTTATTTTTGTTTTTGACTTGAATCCATGATTGTTCTTCACCGAGAGCTGTTAAGTGTCATAGACAATCCTTTCTTTGCATATTGAATGGGTGATAATAGAGAGAGTAGATGTGTTTTTACTTTGCTCTCCCATGGTGGTTAGCCACAGATTGGATAAAATGAATATTGGTGCTGTTTTTTTTTTGTTAAATGGTACTAAAACAATTATATATCATCTTTGTATATTGTAGAGCTTTAATGATATATAGTTTGTAAGTTACTATAACTATGTAACTGCAAAATGACTATGATGTGAGAAAACAAGTTTAGGTATATCATGATTCCCTGGATCACATGCATTTGTAATTGTAGCATGTTTAATTGCCAACATATTTGTAGAAAATGGAATATCTGTTTCAGATTTGCCAAAGAAATCTGAAGATGGTTTGAAAACACCCTGGATTTGCAGTTTTTGTTTAAAATGCATTATATAGGCTATATCACATAATATCCAGCATTAATTGTGCCTTCAGTGTTGAGAGCTATGGGGTCTCTAACAGTAGAAAAAGAGCTCAGAGCCTATTAAATCATGTGGGGGAGGCTTTTTTTTAGATAAGTACTCCTTAAGGTTGTTGCATGCATTGTTAGATGCCTTATTAAGTTTTTTGATGTGTGGTTGTCAGAAGCAGGTCTGCACATCATAATTCTTTTGTGCAGCTTATCTGCCAAGGCTAAGAGACTGGATGGTGGAGTGGAAATCCATGTAATATGGTCAATGTTGAAAGATAATATATTGATGTAAGCAATATGTCTTTGAACAGGATTAAGTGGCATATCTTTGAGTTTGTAGCGCATTACATATGTTTTTGAATACAAAACCTCAGGGGTGTTTTTTTGGTAGAAGTATTCTTATTGTTCTTAGAAGGTTAAGTGAAGCTATCTGCACTACTGCTAAATTAATTGTATGAAAAAAAACTAAAGCAGAGTGTAAGATTGATTTAATCATGGAGTATGAGGGAATAGAAGCATAGGTATATAAGAAAGATATTGTGAATATTATAGAATAAAATTGGGTTTGCTGGGAGAAAACCCCCAGCACTCATGAGTGATACCATGATTTGATGTATCCATTTATAGGTAAAGAAACTGTAGTTCATATTAAAATCATGTATAAGAATGGCAGGGTATGGTAATGATGAAAGGAGAGAATTCATATTTAATATTATTCTGGCATTAAGCATTGGTGGCCGAGGGTTCTGCACAGCCGCCTTAGACGCAGTTGCTCCATGTTTGTGGGTTCACTTCCCAGCCCATGCTTTGACACATGAGAAAAAAATATTATTCTGGTGGTTAGAATTGGAGCAGGTAGGATATAAACATATGATGAAAATATGTGACTATTAGGAGGTTGGAATAAATATAGATTATCTTACATGACCAGGTCAGTACCACCTGATGGTGATGAAATGTCTCTGGAGCTGACACAGTAGCTTTGGATACTCAGATGAAATAAAGAATCTATTTGAGATCCACTGACCCCCAAGAATATGTGGCTGCATAATCAGAATCTATTTGTTGAGCTAGTGATTTTTTGTAGCCAAGTTCAAACCTCGGACATTAATGGCTAATTGTGAAGGAATATATAATTTTTCTGGTATCTCATTGCTTACAAACTGTTGACTATTAAAAATCAGGCACTAGAAAGGGTTCAAATCTTAAGTGTTTTATTATTATTATTATTATTATTATTATTATTATTATTATTATTATTATTATTATTATTATTATTATTATTATTATTATTATTATTATTATTATTATTATTATTATTATTATTATTATTATTTATTGGTTTTAGTCATTTCTTTGTAGTCATAAACCATATATCAAATTTAACAATAAAATTTCATTTAATTTTGAATTCCATTTAGCTATTCCTCAGGGTGATATTTTGGCACTCATGCTTTTAACATTTATTTTAATGATCCCAGGGATTGCCTGCTTATCTTTTGTGCTAAGCTGATGTCTGTACAGTTTTTAGATAATGATACCTTTAGTTCTTGATGTGATCTATATAATGTGTCAGTTAATTTTAGTAAATGCTTCCTCGTTTTATATTCTAAATATTTGTAGTGTTAAATTTTAATTTATTTTATTAATTCTAACAATATTAATTCTGTTGAATACCAAAAAGATCTGGGAGCTTAATTTTTTAGTAATGGATCTTTTCTTCCTCATCTAGAAAATGATCATTGGCAAAGGTATTAAAATCAAGGGTGCCATTATTAAGTACTGTTAGTACAAAATGTAAATAATTTTTGTTATTAATATATTGTTCAATCACTTGGAATCCTAACTCTAAACAAGGATGTAATTTATTACAGTCGGTGTCTAATAAAAAATATTTCTCTGGAAAATAAGGTTGTTCATCTTTTCTTTAGTTAGAAATATAGAGATTTTAAATATCTCTAAAAATCATTAATCAACAAATTATTTTATCAGATACAATTTCAATTATTATTATGAGCATGATACTCTGTCAGCTTTTGTCTGTTATATTCAAACTTGTCGTTCCTTAAATTTTCTCTTTTATTAAGGCTACCTTCTTTATACAATCAGATTTTTGGTAATACTAATTATTTTTATTTAGAATATATGCAATTTTGCAATATTCTTAAATTTAAATGTTATGATTGATCTATTCGCATTTATTTTATTTATTTATATATATATATTACTTCCATGTTTGTTTCTTCATTTTATTATTGTTATATGCATTATGTTTATTGTCTTTTACTATTTTAATATGCAAAGTGTAAATGGTTATATAAATAAATGAGTTGAATTATTATTATTATTATTATTATTATTATTATTATTATTATTATTATTATTATTATTATTATTATTATTATTATTATTATTATTATTATTATTATTATTATTATTATTATTATTATTATTATCATCATCATCATCTGTCTACTGTGATTTATTTTAATATCTTAATATTAATACATTAAAAATAAATTATTCTACTATAATATTAAAATGATTTCTTATTTACTGAAAAATACAAATGGTTCTGTGAACTTATTACCAGGACTGTAGGATAAATATATTTTATATACAAAAAAAAAGGTGGTTATTATGGAATGAGCTTTCTTTCCAGTAGTGGGTGTCTTAATTTGACAATATGATATTATAAATATTGAATAATACTGACTGTTATTAATGGAAGTTTGTCAGCCATATCCTTCTTAATACAATTTATTATACCATTCCAATATTAGGATCCATTATAAATTCTAATGAAGTTCTTACATAGATTTTTGGAACAATTTAAATCTTTTGAGACAGTTTATCTTTAATTTCAAAAGTTCACAACTACTAGGAATGATACATAATATGTAGTGCCATAAATAATGTGCAATAATTATTAACATATTTAGTGGATAGTGTCATAAGATATGAGTGTAGAAAATTTGACTTTTATATTTCAGAGAAAGTATATTGGACATATATTAAGAAGAAAGTATAGTTTAATAAAAAATGTTTTGGGAGGAATGGCAAGTGAAAGCAAGAAGAAAGGATAGAAATGATTGACATTGTTAGATAATATAAGAGATGGGAAAAGTTGTGTGGAATTGAAGATTTGGACAATAAAGAAAATGGAGTGGAGAAAAAGAATAAGTTGATAATATGACTACTCTCTGGATCTGTCAATGGGATGAAATATTATTGATATTAAACCATTAAATATCATCATCACCATTTCCTGTCTTTAAACAAAGTGTTGAAAGAAAAGCAAAACTCTCCATACAGTAGCACCACTCGGTGCAAGTCAGAATATTCAATGGTTGTAAGAAGTTTTGTGAATAAAATCTCAATCTTTTGCCTATTCATACCATATTCCCAGACTAGTTTTTAGTTTGTGGTTTTCATCAGTGAAAAGCCTTGGATATAAGAGCATATTACCTAGATGTTAGGATCTATTGCAATCCCCCAACAGCCACCTTTTACCTATTTAGTTAACTATAAAGCTATGAGTTTAAACTAAAAAAGACAATAATGTTTTTAATTCAAGTTCATTCACTTGTATAGTGTTATAGCTCTGAACCCAGTTCAGCATCCATATATTTTGGTGTCTTTAGTTTTTTAAAAGCATAGTCACCATCATCTATTTGGCTATTGATGATGAGTTAAACATAAAAAACTAACAATAATTAATTCACCTCTTAACATTAGCTACTCTAGTATTATTATTTAATTATATATATATGCATTTAAGGCAAAAACCTAAATTAAAAATAACAGAAAATATAATATTTAGTACATAATAGGATTTGTTGTAGCGATAGTTTAATAGCGATTAGATTGAATATTATCATATTTATGTGTTAAGAATGATTAATTGTTATTGATATCATAATACTATGTAAACTGATAATTTTTAGTTGTAAATCCATCGCTATTGCCCCCACCCACATGGATAATGTCATAATTCTTTACAATAAAACATAGCGTTATCAAAATTAATGTAGTGTAAACTTAGTAAATTTTAATTTCTAAAGAGAGCGCTTTAGAAATTACATATTGTAACAGCCGGTATCAACATGATAAGAGTCTTTAAAATAATGATTCGTTTTTATACGTATACCTATGTTAGAAGAAAAAAATAACAGCACTGTAATTAGCAGTAGCTAAACGTAATGGAAAACAATAAATTTCCTTCGGATGTCTATATCCCCGTCGGCCATGAATGCGCAACGCCGAGCAATCCGGTCAATCACGTGATGTATGCGAATGTAAACAAGGGAGGAATGTATAACATTATCTTTTTATAAACCAGGTATTAAATTTTATAATATCATACATTAGGTACAGCAAATATTTATGTCAATGTAAAGCACCTAACAGTCGCAATGAGCAATTTTTAAAGAGTCGATTTAAAAAAAAAAATAGATGGAGGCTTATTCCACAGTACACTTGTAATGCCGCCGATTGATTTGCGCTTACACATCCACAAAAAACACGCTGATAAAAATAGAAATTTATTAACTTCTATGCTTTACGTCTTAGTTTAAAATAATGCTAGAATAAAAATAGATTACTGTAATGGGAAATTTTAGATTGGAGAATGTACATTTAAGTATTTTTGTACCTTTAAATTATCGTTCTTTCAATTAGAATAATTTTTCATTGACAAGAAAATTGTATATGTTTAGGTTATATAATATGTTGTATGTGTAGATCAAATAATTTTTAAATTATATTTTAAAATATTATTTGCAATTATGGTGAGAATTCCTTGCTAAATAGTATTTTCATTTGCAAATTGTAATTGATGTATTATTTTTAAACTTTCTTGCAAAAAAAAAAAAACCCCCTATGTAATGTATATAATGTGTGTTTGTACAGGGAAAAAACGCAAACATCCTCGCAAATTTTAAGATATTTAATATCATGTTATTTTCTTTTAATGTGAAGAATACCAACTTGCAAATAATGTTTTCTTTTATAGGGAATGATATATTTATTTTTAAATGTTTACTGAAGAAAGTAGATAATAACGCATCGCTTGCGATCAAACCCAGCGGTCTAAAAAGATAAAAATTCCTTTGAATTGATTTATCGTTCTAAAGCAAGCTTATATATTTATATATATGAAAAATCAATACAGATTAACTAATCTGATCTTCTACACCAGTTATTTTTGGCTTTTCTTTTTATACTTAATGTATGCACCCACATCAATTTAATTAATATTTGATGAACTAGCTATTGTTAGGGCTATATTAAAGCAAAAGTAGAAAATGTCAAAAACATTTTTCACACACCATGTAGTGATCTTGATTTGCAATGATTTCAGCACAATTTTAGGTGAAGGGAGCTGTCAGAAAAGTCATTGCCCGGAAGGGCAGTATTTAAATGCTGTTCTACCTTCTTTATTCTATACATGAGTGTATTATTTTATTTCTAGATTATAACAATCATTACCGAGTGCTTTATGAGTTATTAAATCTGAATTCCAACAGATATATGCTTATATAGTTATCTTTTTTTTTTGTCACGAAAGGGGAGAAAAAAAAATTCCATTTGTATGCGTATATATGTATATAATTACTGGAATGATAAACTTTACAAACGCTGATTCTATTAACTCATTATCCTGCAATATTAAGTTTGCTTTCCAAATCTAAAATAATTTACAATTGCTTTCCCCGCTTGTATAACGATAGCCAATCAACAAATCTTGTGAAATTGTTAACTATACTGAATGAAACTTTATTGACATCTGGGGATCATTAGATAGGTTTATCCTGATTAATATCTTATTACAGATTAAATGTCTTTATAAGTCAAAGTTATATTTGCAAAATAAATTTAAGAAGAGAAGTATAGCATAGATATAATTAGTGTCTAAAAAGTTTATTAGTCTAGTTATTATAATAATTGTTACTTATTAATATACATATCAAGATGAATTGGTTTAATAGTACACAATATAATGTGGGTAATATATATATATTTAAAGCGTAAAAGGAAAATAGAAATGAATACAAATAATTTTATATATTTATTTAAAATAGTAATGTGATGTGATATATTGTGACTTCTCCTTAAACGAAGTCAAAAATATTTCAGCAATTATGCCCAGATAAACCTGTTAGCCACTTTATTTTCCATTCTCCACTCTAAATTTTCCCATATTCTGCTCTCTATATAGTAGTGTCACCTAGTGCAAGTCATAATAATTAACAGATGCTAGCAGCTTGTGCATAAAATCTCTATCTAGTATTTACTCTTCCAATATCCTCAGACTAGTTCCTAGCTTGCACTAAGTAGCTTACATGGAGAGTTTGTTACTCGTTAAACAGCGTGTATAAGCATAGAAAATGGTCATCATATAATGTTTTAGTGGTTTAATATATTTGAAATAAAGTATAGAATAACCTAAACATTAATTGATTAAATAATATTTCTTGATAAATTTTAAAATGTTTTTCGCAAAGAATTAAGAAAAAAAATTTTAATTAATTTTTATTTTTGATTATGATGAATTTAAATTTTAAAATAACCAATTGTAATTTAGCTATGATCTTTTTTTATTAATTAAAAAGGAAAGGCACTCTTAATCCTGTGTTTATGAATTTTTCTGTATTCCAGAGCATTTACTATAAAGTATGTGTTCAAATTAAGTAAAAAAATAGACAGCTTCTAAAGAAGGGCAATTGATGCTGCCTTCACATGTGTCAAGGTTAGTCATCTGGAAAGTATAGAATGTTGATTTTTATATGAAGTATCATAGATCAGTGCATATGTAGTAGATACAACTTATTGTCACTTAGGTTTAGAAATGATTGAAGCTGAACTGAAGTGAAAAAGATCAGCATTTAGCCTGTCCATTTTATGAGCAGAACATGTCATCTAGGAAATTTATGAATAAGTTCAGTCTAATTTTGAGCATTTCAGTAATATATGAATTAGAAATATTGAAATAAGGACAAAATATTGGATAATATTTCTTACAGTGCTATTGATATTTTTGATACATATAAAGCCAATGAAAAAAATGGATCAATGCGTGAAATGTATGTTAATATTGACATATTATTTCTAATCCTAATTATGGTGTTACTAGAAATATGTTTCTGTTGATTGTCCCCCAGAAAGGACCATTTCATTCTTATTATATTAATTTGTTTAAAAAATAAACTACTTTTCAATGAATTGAATAAATTAATGAGTTTTTGAAAAAAAAAGTTCACCAAAAAGATAAAAAGTGAAAGTCCTAAATAAGTGTAAAAGTTCCAGGAAATAAAAAAATTATGTATTTTTTTTTTTAAATTTTGTTAAGCCAATCATATACAACTGGTTTTAGAGTTAGAAATAATAAGTTTTGTTTTTTTTTTTAAAATAATGCTTTTATGTAAACAGTTGACTAAAAAGTAGAAAAATAAAATAATCTGAATAACTGTTCAATAAAAGCCTTTGAGATCTTTTTGATTTTTATAGCCTTAAATGCTTTTATGAAATGACACAATATGTTTTTTTATTGAGATTATTTTATTGTTCTACTTTTTAGTCAGCTGTTTATATAAAAGCATTATTTTTTAAAAAATCTTTCTTTTACATATTATTTTTTATAATTTTTTTAGGTATATTTACATATTATTTTAAAAAAATGGTTAGAACTACAAAAATATTTGACAAAAATTGTAATTTAACAATAACATCTGAAAATAAAAATGTTTATATATTGTCTTTTTAGTTAATTAAGTATGAATTAGTTAAACATTAATAAAATTTTATTCTACATGTGTAATATTTCCATTGGCTCAGTTGTTAAGGAGTTTTCTTGAAGCATAAGGCTGTGAGTTCCAGTTCTAAATGGAACAGATTTCTTTCACTGTTAAAAATTCAAAAATGTTGACGTACAGACAAACATACACAGACAGGGCAAGTTAATATAAAAGCACTTAAAATCAAATAAAATTAACAATTGTGTGTTTTTTAATTGGACAAAAGCCCTGACTTTGTGATTGAGCTAATATATATGTATTATTTATAATTAAATTGTCTAAATAGTTTTTTTTACTGACTAAATAAATTAAATGCATGAAATAGTTTTATGTACATTTACGTTTTACATCAAAAATCATTTACTATTTATAGATGATCAAAGTAGAATAATATTGCCTTATAGATTTAATGAATAAATATTTCATAAACATGAAATTCTCATGTCAGATCTAATCTTAAACTACAAAATTTAAGATGGATAATTAATAATTTGAATATTTTATATTTACAAGAAAACATACTCCTGTATACATGATTTTATTTAAGCCTCTTTACAATTTATGTATTTCTACAAATTATAATTTAAACATTATTAAATATTTATAGTTTGTTTTTTCAATCTATGAAAACTTAAATAGTCAAAATCAAAATAATCAATTTGTATTGAAGAGTATTTATTAGATTTTTTTATTCTTTGTTACTATTAACTTATAAATGAATTTATTAATCATTATTTTAAATTATGTTGTGAAGTTATTTAATATCTAGTTTACTCTGTGGTCTGCTTTTATTTTCATATAGTCACCAGGTTCTTTTGCAATTCCAAATTAGTTGTGGTCTAGTAATATTGGGTATTCATGTGGACATCCATATAATATTTTTTACTCACATGACAGTAAGGTAATAAGGCCAATTTCAAGTCCAATCATATTGTTTATATTTTATGAAGATTACTATTTCATTGGTGATTGATTCAGTTAATAAATAAGATATTTGATTACTCTTTTATAACATTAAGTGCCAAATTTGTCAATAGTTTAATGATGATTAACCTAATTTTTTATAGTGTGTCTCTGAAATCCAGTCACAAAGAATGATAATTGCTGATGGTCACTTATGATGCTATATTTATCACCTATTATTACATATATTGCTTCTAATAATAATTATTTATTCTTTGTTCATTTTCTATTGTTGTATTCAATTAAACATAATAAAAATGGATCTTGTGTTTTCACATTTTCTTGCCTTCATAAACCCATCAGGTTCATCCCATTGTAATATGAAATACAATTTTAATGTAAAACTTTCTAAAAACTTTTTATGGGAAATTTTAATATGGCTTTCATGGAAAAAGAAAACCCATTACTATTATAAAAATCATCTTAAATTTACTAAAGAAGTGAAATATTGATTTCTTACATTGGAAAGAACAATAGAATGTATACTATAATTAGAATAGCTAATGAAGAGAGAAAACTGTACTGCAAAAGAAGTTTAAAGATAGCCTTAAAAATATCACATGAGCTGAGAAATGGAACAGTGTGTTTGTATTGTATTTCACAATTGGTTTGTACAGTCATTGCAAACTATGCCTTTAGCATATTGTTTTAATGTGACTTTCTAACTTGTTTTTTTCTTTCTTGGAGTTGGTCCCATTTGTTTTACTTTAAAATTAAATCTAAGACAGTGGAAATATTTTTCTGTGATCTGTCAATATATTGTGCCACAAACTTCTCTTTGTAATAATGCTTGCAATTAGGTAACAAGTTGTTTATACTTACAATCCCAGATCTTGAAAAATCTCACTTTCTGATGAAAAGCTGTTTCTTTTTATTAAATAGTATTTCAAATATAAATAACCATGTTCTGCATTCAGATAATCTGACTGTGAGGAGATGGGAAAATGATATAGGCAGCATATAAAAGGAAGAAACATATATAGCAATGTTATGGATTAGAAACTGATTCAATCATCATTGGAATGGTACTATACAAAATGAATGGAGATAATGTAAATAATAAACCTAGCATCACAAGAAAATAAAACATTCTTTATGACAAGATTTATACATATAAATGTTTAGGCTAATTATCATCTAGGCAATGTCAGAATTAGTATGTATTGTAAAATTAATCATGAATATTTCATCTGCATGGACATGCATTAAATGCTAAAAATAACTATAAAACTAATCATATAATAAAAATTCTGATATCATTATATTAATACTGATTATTAACAATGTTCTTGACCATTACATTATCATTAACTTATTAGTCATATACAAAGTGGTTAGACAATTAATGTAACCTTTAATACTTCAGTGCCAACTAAATAATTCTAAAAACAATTACAAATACCCACATATTCATATATATATATATGAATATGTGAGTTTAGATATATATATATATATAAACCCACATATTCATATATATATATATATGAATATGTGAGTTTAGATATATATATATATATATAAGTGAAATAATGCTTAAAGCTAAATGGGATAATTAGTAACCATTAGAAATCACCAGTAACCACATAAACATTCACAATAAGGATAGTAATCAATATTTATCACTGCTATCATCGCAACCTTCTCACCTTTTAATAGTAGATTTCCATTCTTGCTATTAAAAGATGAGAAGGTTGCCTTGATCATTAGTCTAAACTAGTTTAGGATCACAATAACTTTTTTCTGTTATTAAATAATTTGAGTAGAATAACGTTAAAGTAATTATTAATAAATTTATTGATGAGAAATACTATTAATAACAGCGAAATGTTTTATTAAATTACTCTACAATGCAAATAATTCATTATAACTTTGACTATTTATAAATATCTAAAAATGTTTCAATAATATTTAAATTGTAGTTTACATTACACAAATTACAATATGTACTAAATAAACATATATATATATATGGACCCATAGTATGTCCAATGATCCACATACTCCAGTCATTAATAAACCAATAAAAATTCTATTTTAATATATAAATAGAGAATATATTCAAACATACATGTAATATATAGTTAAACTCATAATGTGTGTTGTAATATATAAATAATCCTTCAATCATTATTGTTTTAACTTTTCTTAATTTATAAAATGAATTATTTTGCATTCTAATTGTAGAAAATATAAATATAACAAACCATTAAAAAATCTTCAATTTCTTCTGTTAAAAGTTGCCATTTTTTAATTCTAAAACATAACTATTAGAAATGACATAATAATTTATTTATTTTTAAATTGTGTCTAGAGCACCTATCTCTTTCAGACTTTTAATATGGACAAAATTTACACTGACTAATTAGATTTTTCTTTTGTTGTATAATTTTGTTTTCATTTGCTAATTTATTTAATAGTTGCTTAACTCCAATTATTTAATGATAGTTTTTTAAATGCTTTTATTGAAATTTTAAAATCAGTTTGTTTATTTGTTAACTTTTGATATTTTTCAAGTTAGAACAAAATTCTAAAATCAAGGTTTAATATATTTAAATTCAATAGAATTGTTTGAAAATTGATATATAATGGTTATACAACCTAAAATATTTGAAAAAACTTATTTTTTCAAAGACAATAAAGCCAATATTACTCAAGGCTTTAATAGGGTTATAAATGTAGATGACAATAATAAACTCTTAAGCTATCAATAATCTCAAACTGTAGTCAAGGCAACCTCCTTTAAAAATGATGGTGGTACCATCTTTACTGTTATCCAAGCAATTTATCCAAGTGATAGACCCATGTCTGAGAAATCTAGAAATTAAATTTGTGTTTTCCCTCTACTGAAAAATGTTAACAATATTTTTACAGATTTAAAATTCATTTATATTTATTTTCTAATATTTTAATTTCAAAAAATTCAAAAGATGTCATGATAATTAAATAAGTTGGAATTTCAAAGTAATTGAAACTGCACATTATTGCTTAGTTATTGTATATTTGGCAATCTTGAATTTTGCAAGATTTTTTCAAAAAAATATTACGATGGTTTAAAAACTTATTTTTTTGGAAAATTTATGATTATTTTTGTATCATAATTATGTAATTATTATTAGAAATCAAAAAATATATTATTACATATTTATTTTTTACAGAAATGTTTTATTTTTAAATATAAAAGAATATACTCTTCTGAATATTATTTTCCTGAAGGTTTGTGATGATGGTATTTTAGTTGTATTTTTATATTAGACTATTTCCACCATCTGATATGTGTATTGAATGTCTTTAGAAAAATTTAACTTTATTAAAATATTCCACATACATCCAATGCTTAGTAGTAGCAACCTGGTTGTTTTGCTATTACTAACAGTTGAAAGTATTTGGAATATTTAAATAAAGTTAATTTTTTCTAAAGACATTCATTACACATATTAGATCATGGAAATAGTCCAATAAAAATACAATATTCTGAATATCATTACCATAGAGATTATGGGTGCAGGAAATACAACTGTTTAGAAATGATGTCACTCAGTAGTGTGCTGTAATATTTAGGAATATTGTAAAAATTATGAAAAAATTTTGAACTTTTAAAGCATAAATAAAGCTTTAGTAGATATTAAAAATAATTTGTTCAGATTTTTAAAACAAACATCAAACAAAGATTTTATTCATTTTGCAAATTGAACCAGCTCTAACTGAAACTTGATGATGTGACAGCATTTTGTTTTGATTAAAATCTAATTTTTAAAATAATTCTGAAAATAAAATGTGATTTTTAAATTTTATTTAATTTCTAACCAAAAATTTCTATCAAATAAGGTTAAATTTATTATACTCTGATAAATAATAATGGATTAATATTAAAATAAAAGTTGAAAGCTTAAAGTTAGTGAGAATAAAAAATCTGTCAGAAGGTTAGCAGAGTGTAAGAGAGTTAAAGGAGGTTCCTTTGACTACAGATTGAGATTGTAACTTGTTGCAATATTAGTGTCTATATAAACATATCAGACCATATATAAATGTGGTATCACTTTTATTGTTAAAGGAAGTTGCCTTGACTACAGGTTGAGATTGATGATAACTTAAGAATTGATTGTTATTACTATCTTTTCACTATGTCAACTAGTTTGATAGATATGGAACAAAAGACAGAGAAAATATAAAAAATATTCAATAACTTCATGTATTGCAGTTAACAATTATTCTTAAACTTTCATTTATATTAAATAATTATCATGAGATGGCAGTACTTTTTTTCACTTTAATAACATTTTAACAAGTTTAAAACTCTTAAAGTGCATATCATATTTTATATCTGTATATAATTATATCTATATAATAAATCAGTAACAATATTTTCTATTTCAAATCATTTGACATTTTCTATTTTTATTTTAAAACAATTGAGTTTTTTTTTTTTTTTACAAAAAAAGGTAATCTAAACAGTCACAAAAGGTCAAAAAAGATCTCTCTTGTGTTCATTAACATCACAATTTTTTTTAATCATTTTTTAAAAAGAACTCTTTTAAAATAATGTACACATACTAAATATAATCTATACATTAAGATTATATATATTAACTTGCTGCAGAAATATTTAATAACATATATAATATATGTGTGCTGTCGATTTAAAGTAAAATTATATGCATTAAGTAAAGTTCATTTACTACATATGCACATGTATTATTATGTACATGTACTAAATATTATGTATACATAAGGGCAATACATAACTTATAACACAAATATTTAGTGACATCTATAAGTGTAAGTGTCCAGCCAATTTAAAATGCAATGTAATTTTACATTTTCATTTATTATGCCAGTACTAAAAACTTAAAAATAATAGAGATATTTTTTTTATTAAATCCTTTTATTAATTATGCACTATAAGGAAATGAAATAATTGTTTTTTCAATTACAATTGGAGTTTTAGTTTTAACTTGAAATAAAAATATGGAGTTCCAGAAATTAATTATGTCAATCTCTTGTAGCATGAGAGATTTTGAAATTAATTAAGTTAATTTCTTTCTTTTGTAACAAAAAATTGACTTAATTAAATTCTGGACTCCCTATGCTTTTATTTCAAATTAAATCTAAAAACTTTAATTGTGGCTGAAGAAACAATTATTTTATTTCTTTTTAGTACACAAGCAATAAAAGCATTTAATATAAAAATTATCTTGATTACTTAAAAGATAAATTGAAATGTCAGAAGTTCATTAATTGTTAATAATAGAATAAGATAATGCTTGAAATATTGTCAATGGTAGTATATATTTTAATCTTTTAATAGTTCTAAATCCCTATTGGCTAAGTAAATTAACATTCTAAACTTTTAATTGGTCTATTACAGAAACAGCAGCAAAATATATCTGTCTTTTAAAATTATACTCAGTTTAGTTTTTAAAAAGCAAATTAATAATTTGTCAGATTATTAGAGTAAATAAAAGTTTTTTTTGATGAATAAATCTCTATTTGTAATTGATAAAAATAGTCTACAGTGGACAAAATAAATGTACATTCCTTAACCTATTACAAAATACATCCTATGTATTTCGTGTAAAAGTAAATCATTTTTAATAATATCTGAACTATTCTCCTAAAATAATTATATTTTTATACATATTTTTTTTCATTTTGAAAATTAAAACAAAAAAACTTAGACCTGTCTCCCTTGTGTAGAAAATAAGAAACAACCAATTATCACCTTGGAAGTTAGGCTTCATTGTTATACCTTTGAACTAAAATATTATTGATTTTAGTTGTAAAATAATTTTACAAAGATTAGCATCATACAGTATGTTTTTTTGATAAAATAACCATAAAAATAGCATAAAAATTAGTGATTTGAGAATGAGTTAACACTGATGGTATGCATCTTCAGAGTGTACAGAGAAAAGGTTAATCACTTGCTATTTTTTTCCATCTGTTTTCTATGTTCGTGAAATAAATCTCACATAGGTAGAATATATAAATGGCTGATTCAAAATTTCTTTAATTTGCATTTATAGGTATATATAAAGTAGTACCTATGAATAAAATATAGCAGTGGAGTCTCAAAGTTAGAAGGCTTCCCTATAGATTGACAGTATGACATGGCCTGGATAGTGTATGTATAAGATAAATTCTGGCAGTTTTTCAATTTACTAAATTTTAAACTTCATTAGCAGCAGTCTGTCTTCTTACTACATGCTATACTGTGAAGCATGGAGAATCTATCTTATTTATTTCCCAGTGAATTCAAACTAGACCAACATGGACATTAGCAAATGTTTTTCTTTTCAAAACTAACTTTCTTTACTCTCTCCAATCTAATGATCTCATTTAAACTGATCCCAAAATTTAAAGTAAATAATGGCATTTGAAAACAAGATTTAAGTAAACATTTTTGATCTTGATTAATAAAAATAAAATAAGAACTAAATCATTATTCTGTTTTTTTTTTTTAAAAATTAACATTCAACAAAACTAAAAATAAGTTTAAAAAGTTTTATTGTTTAACTAAAAACAGACTATTAAAATATTTCTATAATTAATTTATATTTCTAGGAAAATCATTTTTCTTTTATACAACAATATTTTTCTATTAAGATAAAAATTTAGATTTTTATCAAAATCAGAAATAGATTAAATAAAGTATTTGTATTAAAATACTCATTTTTATATATTGGATTATAAATAATTTACAGTACTTTTTTAAATATCAAATATTAGTTATTGAATCTTTCAGTTATTCCAGACTTTATTTTAAATAAATATATACCAATAAAATATCACATGAATCTATCACATGACTCCAGCTTATATATTGATGTTTTAGCAGCATATATTTTTCTTTCACTAAGCCTACAACATCTATGGTTAGCTTTGATAACTATCATCTGGCATCAACTAGTTAGTAAAACTTACATAAGATGGCATAGATCTGGTGGTAGAAAATTTAGTATATATTTACATTTTCTCTGTGATCATTTCTATATTCTCTTTTAAGCTTTAAATATATTTTCACATGCACAGTACATTGTATGTCATGAGACCAAACCATCTCATTGTGTGTGTGCGCATATATATATATATATAGAGAGAGAGAGAGTGAGAGAGCGTTTGTGCTTAAATGAAGCAATATAATGAAATCATTCTCATTACTATCAAGTCCAAATTAAATTATTATTGATTTTCTCTTCACATTAAATAAAAATAGAGAAATCAGTCAGGTAAACAGATAGCTTTAAAGTTATAACATTAATTGATTGTTGTGACATCACTTCACTTTTGGGATCATAGTAATCAGATCAATTTATACATATTAAACAATTATTTCTCTTAAATCACTTTATTTATCAGAAGTAAAAAGCATTTATATGCCCTATATGATCGGGAAAGTGAAAAGTATATTGGATTTGAAGAGTAAATGAACATGGGCCACATCCCAATCTGTGGCTTATTATTTTTATATGTAATCATCCAAATTATTGTGTACAAACAGCTTTTATTGTTTAACATCTTAATCTACTATGATTGTTTTATTAGTTTGGACAGGCAAAAAAATTGTTAAGAAATTATATTGTGCTCACTATTAAAAATGAACTTATTCAACTTTATGAATAACAATTGAATAGTTTTTTTGCATGGGAAGTCATATGCCATTTGATTGTCAAATGTTGCCTTGTAAATACATGATTCATAGAATTGTGTTGTCCATCACTCTACGACTACACTAAGTCATGCAAAATGCCTGAATTAGATGGGCAATTTTTTGAGATATTTTCTTCCAGTTTTATATAAGTGCAAAAATAAAATTGGGTGGATGGAGGGGGGGGGGAGATAAGTTTAGCCAAGTATAAGCTGCTAACCTGAATCCATCAATTTTTTTATTGGTTTGATATTTTTAACTCACTGAATATGAAAGTTCAATTGCTTATTTGAAAATATGGTGACAAAAATTACTTGATATTTTAAACAATTCTGAAAAATTATAAAATTTCATTTATCTATTTATCCTCTCCTCCCAACAAACCTATTTCATTTTAAGACTGCATGTACATTAATAGATAATCATTATGGCTTCCTGCCAGTTTTTTATGTGGTTCAAAAGATAAAAATGGTAACATTCTTTCACAATTTAATAAAGAATCTCCACTGAAATGGATCTTGGAAATGGAAGATCAAGGCATAAAAGTCTTGGACTTATGAATTCAAAGAAATAAATCTATGCTTGGCTATAAAATGATTACAAAACCAACTCAAATTAGAGATGCTATCCACCCCAAATCTAATATGACATTTGAGTACACAATGGCAGGACTAAAAGAATTTTTACATTGAAACAAAATATTGTCTAAATGTGAAGCTGATAAAAAACTTAATGTTGAAGAATATATCAAAGATCTTACAGATGTAGGCTACAAACATTCAAAATTAATAAAAATAGTAAAAAAATATATATGAACTTTAACAAAGCCATTACCAACAATATTCTATCCAAACAATGGATTATCTCCCTGTATATTCCTAGCAGATCACCAAAGCTTTGAAAAATTTGCTCGGATAATGCTCAAATAGCATTTAGAACATCTCTTTATCTTTACAATCGTTTGAACAAAACTGAAGACAAAATTCCATTTGAACGTGCTCCTCAAATAGTTTATAGTGTGTAATATAGCATGCTAAAGGGAATCTCAAGCTAAAGATCTATGAGAATTGCCCAAAACAAGACTGATAATATGTAAATTTTCCAAAAGTAGGACCTTGCTACAGAACACATGTTTTCCCTCTATTATTAAGACCATCTGCACAAAGAGGGATGATAATAAGATAAAGTTCAAGGAGGCATGGGTTATTGCAAGAACCAAATTGAATCAACAAGAAAGAGACTTGTGTCCCTTTGTCAAAAAAATAGAACATCTTACATTTATAATTTATACTTCTCATTGCAATAATTTGCATATTTTATAAATTATATAGTCAGCCTACTCCCAGTATTGTTAGTTAATTAGTTTTGCACTATGATAATGGCAAGAATTTTCCAAAAGTTAACTCAGTGTTATTAAGCTAGAATATACATTATAATGGTCAATGTAACCTCCCTAACCTATCAGCCATACCAGGGCACTCCCAGGCCATTTGAACCTGGAAATTTTTATATAGTAGGCAGATATGCACAGGAGAGGTTACACTTTTATCGAACCAAAAGCACGTCACTAGCTCAGGGAGAAGCTGAGATTAAATTATTACACTGTACATTAAAATTTCTAATTCTTTAATTTTAAATATCATTAATAAAATATATAAAATGAGTTACTGCCAAAATGTAATTAAACAAAACATTTTATTATAACACACTCACATAACAAAAAGAAAATTCTGGACATCAAATTAACTAGCGAATATATTTGAAGTAAATTATATGCACAGATGGAATCATTTAATTGATTTAATACAATTTTAATAAGTGTGAATATGCTACATACATTACACATATAACCAACCCAATCCTTTTTAATCCTAGGCTAAAATCTCACATTTAAACCAATGCTAGCTTACTGATATACTGATGTGACCAATGCAAAATGAGATTATTAGCATAACACAACCATGACAACAACAATTTATGTCTGTAGCATGGTATCATTTGAGAAATAATGAATCATGGTGAGAAGGAATGAGCATTTTCCCATGATACAAAAATGAAATTATTTGGAATATATATATGAGAAGATCTGTAAATGGTGATAATGGTCTTTGCTGGCTTACTGTCCCATTCAGAGCATAACCAAATCAATGGCATAGGAAGTACATCTATGACCATTGACAATATGATGACTACATATTTGGGTCATACATTTAGGTGGGTATTACAACCTTTTTGCTAATGCAGAACAAGGGAATGAGTATCCAATGTACCTACTCAGATTACATTGACATAAAACATCTGTACATCTATCCATCAGCATCGATTTAACTATGAAACAATTAGCCCAAACTTAACAAACTTTAAACTAACATAATCTTATGAATCTATGCAGCCATTTATGCTCATTTTAAATAATTAATTTAAAAGAAATTATGAGAATGGAAATGATAGTAAACATATTAAAAGAAAATATAACAAATAATTTAAATTTTCGTCAGATAGAAGATTTCTTTTAAAAATTAAATGATGTTTAAAATTACTACTTGGAAAAGTTTGTTTTATAAAAGTAAAGTTCATACTTTCCAATACTGTACATTCATTGAAATCCATCTTGGGGGTTCTTGATGCATCACAATTCAAAGTTATTTCCATTTTATATTGTCTTAGATAGAGACAAACCCATTGATGACCAGTTTCTGGGAACCATCATACCCTGGAGCCTGCCTCAGCTGCTGCAAACACAGAAAACATAAATTATTACTGTCCACTACATTTTGGAGATCTGCAATATACTTAAAATATATTTAAATAACACCCAATCAGCAAGAGCAATCCAATTCTCAATCTAACTTCAAAGTTTTATTTTTATATCTTTCTGAATTCTTATCAGCAAATTCCAGGATCGATCTTACCTGGCTTGACTTTTCTCTGTAGACTGTGTGTTTATTTTCATCCTTATTGGTCAGATTTCTTTAGAGCAGGAACTCAAAATTTTATCACTAGTATTTTTTTTAATTTATCTCATATCTGACTTTATGCCCATTGGCCTGTTTGCAATTATGTCAATATAAAAAATCATTTCCATTCTAAGATAAAAAAAAATAACTAATTAACAATTTGTTTTTAGATTTTAACTTTAAAGAATTATATAATTCGTTTGCCATCTGTGCATTATATATATATATATATCAATTTAAATTAAATTATTAAATTCTCTTGTTTTTTATATGTATATATTTTTAGTTGAGGGTGATTTTATATTTTTCCACTTTTATTTGAAAGATATGTAATGGCATATACTTATTCCGCTACAATATATTTAGTTAAAAATAACTTTTCATAGTCACTTGCCTCAGCCCAAGTTTTTGGAGTATTGAAGAGAAGATTATCATTTTAATTTAAGAAAAGAAAAAAATATATATATACCAACAAATAATATTTGCCTTTTTTATATTAACAACAATTATATTAACTATTTATTTTCCAACTCTAGAAACTAAGTTTCTTTATAAATGTTGTTTTTAATTTTCATGGTTGTGTAGTCAATTATATAGGTGAATACTAAATGATGCTTTCAAATAACTTTAGTAAAAGCAAGTATGCTAACTGTAAACCTGCATTATGTTCCAATTTTGTGACTAATAAAACATCACACAAACTTAAATTTTACATATTACTGTTCGTAAGCAATTTTTTTATTTGCCCTACTTTTTTGCCATCTAGTGTAAGCTTTCGTAATTAATACATGCCAGATGATGGAGTCATTAAATTCTTATCAAATTTTTCGGTTCTATACAAGCAAATAGGTTTGGATTAAGAAATTAAAAAGTTTCTTAATTTTCTTAGCTTGATATTTATTATCATCATTATCAACCATGTTCAACCACTGCAGGATGAATGTCTCTCCAAGTGACAATCTCTTGGAACCCAGTTTAAGATTTCAATTGTCCAACTGTTATCTCTTCTAGTAATATTAACAGCCCAACTCCACTTCAGGCTTTTAATTCTTTCAACTATATCAGTAATTCCTATATGCTTTTTTACCCATATATTGTGTTTTTGATCTTTTTATGTTACTCCTACATGCATCTTTTCATAATTCTTTGAGTTGTCTGAGGTGTCTATATTGCTCTTCTATTAAGTGCCCAGATCTCAGATCCATAAGTAAGAACTTGTAAAACACATTTATTAAAAACCTTCCTTTCAACACAGGCATATTTTTTTTTTAATATTAAGTTATTTCTACCAAAAGCACTCCAACCAAATTTAATTCTATGATTAATTTCATCCATTGTTTTCATCTGCAGTAGTCATCTAAGCAAAGTATTTGTAATTGTTAACTTCTTCTAATTCATCAAAATCAATTCTTATTTTTATTTTTTAAAAAAATCCATTAAACATTACTTTAGTCTTTTTAACATTTACTTTTAGTCCTACTTTCTTACTTTCATCTAATAACTCCTGCAACATTTCCTGAAGCTCTAAAGCATTATTTGCAAAAACAGCTACATCATCTTCAAAATCTAAATGACTTAAATAATTTCCATTTACTTTTGTTCCTTTAGCTTCCCATATTAATCCACAAAATACTTCTTGCATCACTTCTGTAAAACGTTTTGGAGATACGGAGCCACCCTGTCTTACACCCTTCTCAATGTTAACTTTCCCAGTATCATTATGTAATCTAATTGTTGCCGTTTCATTTTTATAAATATTTTTCAGAATATGACAATATCCTGGATCTATACCTTGATGATCCAATGCTTTAATCACTGAAAAAATGCTTATAGAATGAAATGCTTTTTCATAATCTACAAATCCAAAGTTTAATGGAAACTCATATTCATTGGTCTTTTCTATAACTTCTCTCAATACTTGGATATGATCTACTGTATTAAAACCATTTTCAAATCCAGCTTGTTCTTTTGGTTGGTTAAAATCCAATGTTCTCTGTAGACGAGTTTTAATTATCTTGGTAAAATTTTTCTATAAAATTGATAAAAGACGGATAAATCTGTAATTTCTAATATCTTCTTTATAACCATTTTGAAATATTAATATTGATACTGCATTATTATAGATACTGGAAGAAAGTTGCATTATATTTGAAAGATTCAAATGCTTTGTTCAAAAAAATTCTATAACTGCTGTACTGAGGAATTTCATAAATTAGAAACTAGCCAGGAATATTTACATTTGTCAGCACTGGATAAAGAATTATATTTACTGCAATGTGAACTACCTTATCCATCACTACCGATTTCAAATCCTGTCACTCAAATAAAAAATCAGGCAGAGGAAAATAACTAATTTCACTAATTATAATGTTGAAAGGGAGATTAAGCTGTTAGTCATTAGTTGTATTTCCTTATCACTTTATTTGGATCACCATCTCTACCAAGGTTGGCCCAACTTAGTCATTATAAAGCATTTTAAAAACCCCATGAGCTTTAAGCACCACTCTCAAAGAAAGATGCCCTACAAAACCTTTATTGAGAGATATACTCAATGTTCCCTTACAGATTATCCCATATACTAGCTCTATTACTGTAATTCATAAGATGAATCGTTTATTTTATAATAAATACACATCTTATTCATTTTTACTATGGTATGAGATGAGTAAAGACATTGAGCACCATTTATTAACTAAATATAACAAAAACTTATTTTATTAAATCTAATTATAAATATAAAAAAACATAACAAACAATAATAATAATAACGATAATAATAAAATAATAATAATAACAACAACAACACAAAAGAAAAAATCTCATCCGTAATGCATTACTTACCAACATATGAGAACACTCCATTTCTTCTATTTGTTTCTTACTATATAAGTTAATATAAAAGATTATTAGCATATAAATACACAAATATATACACAATAACAAAAAAAAGTAGTTCCAATATGCAAGTATTGTACTACCTATATGAATAAAATACGTGTGTATATTTATTGTCCACAAACGTCCTAGTGGTTTTTAAATTACATTTGCACTGTTAAATTTTATAATCCAACTAATACTTGAATATAGTGCTAGCTCTTCAAAACTTGTGATTATGTTCGATCATCATCATTACATGTGGAATTTAAACTTAAGAAATTTGACCTCCGACTGAACAATATACATAGCTCAATGAGAGGTAGCTTCATGATATGCATATATATATATATAATTTTGTAAATGATTAATACTAATTGGAAATAGTATTTTATCAATTCTGAAAGTAAATGTTCGTTTTCTCTCTACCCAATATTGTTTCATTTAATTGCATGAATTAATGATAGAGACTTTTTATTCTACCACTTTCTTAATATTTTTTTTCGTTATTTTTCGATTAGTAATTTATCATTTGCTGTTGTTTAGGATAATATTGAGCTTCTAGGTTGCTAGCCGTTTCCATTGTTATGTTCTAAATTTTCAGTTTATCTCATTTATTTTTAATAATTAATCTTTAAGTTATAGTTCTAAATTAATTTCAACAAACGCTAAAATCTATTTACTATAAAAAGTAACAAACAGTAATCGATTACTCTTAATTTATATTAATTACTCATTTAACCTTGTTTTCAAGCAGAAGTTTTAATCCGTTCATATATTTACAAATATAGATTTTTTTTCAGTATATATATAGTGTGCAATCTGGCATGTGTGTGTGATTGTTTATGTTTCAAGAAGAAAAAAATAGGAAAATAAATACTTTAACACAAATTTTTTAAAAGGTTAACAGAAATATTTAAATTTATACATCTGTTATATAATGGGCTTGCAAATAGCTCTTAACAAGCTTTTCGAATTAAATTAGGTCATGTGACATGTGACTTGATTTTTTTGTAAACTTATATATTTTATTTTTATTTAAATAATATGAAATTTGTTGTAATAAGTACTTTTTTAAGTACAGTGGAGTCACAAACTATGCTATATCTAAGTACATTAATTTAATTATATGCTATCCAAAGAAAAATATAAATAAACAAACAAACAAAAGAAACTATTAATAACAACAAATTTTGTGATACTCAAGAACCCTTTTTGTTTTTCTGAGCATCATATTTGATTATGGTTTTAAAAATGAGTAAAATTTGTAAATAAATTTTAAATTATTTCAACAAGAATTTTTTCATTCTGGAGGAATATACACAATCATATTTATTAATATAATTTCATCAGTTTATGTTGAAATCACAGACATTTTATTCTTTCTTTATTATCCTTTCAAAATTTGATATGCAATACTTTATGTAATAAAATAGTTTCTCAGAATAATGCTAAATGTTTTACAAAATTATAGAACATACTTAACATTTCCTTAGTACAAAATTCCTATTGGCAGATTGAATTAAAGTTTCATGCTTTTGATTGGTCAATTACAGGATGAGCAGTGAAAATATATTTATCTTTTAAAATTATATTTGTTTTAGTTTAGTTTCTAAAATGCAAACTAATAATTCATCAGATAATTAAATTAAATAAAGATTTTAAAGAATTAAGTTTTTATTTATAATTGACTAAATAATCTATAATGTTAAACATAAAATATATGTTTGTCATACAATCATAAATTACAGTTGAATATTATTGTTAATTTGCCTTTATAGAAAAGTAAATATTTCCTTTGTCTTCTTTGAAAGTTATGAAATAATAAAATAAATCTTTATTATTAAAAATTTTTGATTCTGAAGCAGTTAACTTATTTAAAAATTCTTTTAATATTAAGTGTGTATGAAAAGTAAGTGGAATTGTGGGTAAAAGTTTCGTTTAAATATGTTATTTTGTAGTTCTATACACTTCAGAAGTCTGCTTGTAGCAGTGAAACCATTGGTAGTGTTTTAGATTTTATTTTCTAGGATAGTTTGGTTGAGTTGTAAATTTGGTGTAATTTTGATTATATATATAAAGGAGGGAAAAAAAAGGGGGGGAAAAGGGGAGGGGGGGGAGAATTCATGGGAAAGGAGGGTGGGGAAGGAAGGGGAAATGTGGGAAGAAGAGGGGAAGGGGGAGGGGGGGGGGTAAGGGGGGAAAAAAAAAAAATGATGATATATATATGGCTCTTATATATAATTTTTGTTATTAATTTTTATAACTAAAACATAACTTTAAATCATTAATCTTTACTTTACAATTTTAAAATCGAAGTGTATCTAAAATTATAAATAATTTATTGCATATATAGTTTAAGAAGGAATACTTATTTTTTTTTGTTTTCTCTCAAAGGTCAGTTAAGTTTCATGTGAATAAATTGCTGTTAAAAAGTTAGTAACATTTTATAAAATTTAACAATTTAAATATAAAATATTAAAAAATAAAATAATGCTTTATATATAAACCTTTATTTTGTCTTCATAATGGAAGGAAAAATAGTAATATACTAGATATAATTTGTCATTAAAACACTCTGTTGTTGTTTTAAATTAAATGTCACTTACACTACATATATCGTACACAATGAATGCTAGAAATTAAATTTATTGTCATTTATTCTTGTAAGAATCATTTATAAATGTACACTTAATGTATTATATTAGTGTTTAATATTTAATATAATTGTTTAATATTTTCTTTCAGAAATTGATTTATAACTTCATTATAAAATACGTTTAAAAGGTAGATCAGGATGTAGACATTTTATATTCTGTTATATGTACATATTTTTTCATATGTGAGATTAGGAGTTTTTCTTATATTTATTCATAGAAGTTTCATATACTAAGGGTTATGTAACCTAGTGATAAGTGTTTATTAAATTTTTAGAATTAATGATGATATAAATGAAGATATTAAATTTTGGGATCAAACTTTTATTAAAATGAAATCAATGTAGAGAGCTGATTTTTTTAATATCGTCCAGAATGCAAACAAAAGGATCATCTTTGTGCAATTTCTGCCACATAAATTCTTCCATATATTAATCAAGAAGCTGGAAGATCATAGTTCCTCAGTTTTATACCCTTTCCAGAAATGTGAATAAATTAAAATTGCCGAGCTCTCTTCCACATTTTGTTTGATCACTTCAATCAGAGTTATTTCTCAATTGTTACGATGAAACAAACTCACAACCACTTGTTTTAGTTTAATGTTCTAAGTTGTTTTTATTATTTTTGTGTACAAATATATCACTTAAGAATATCAGAAGTTCCAGTGTACAGATTATTTGATGAGATCACAAGATTTACTTGATGCAATTACAAGGTTAAAAATTTAATGGTGGAACAACACAAATGTGAATGGTCACAGCAGATCTAATACATAAGTACTAAAATATATTTATTCCCACATAGATTTTTTTTTAAATATCCTTCATTTTTTAAAATACAAGTTCAGAAATTTTAAGGAATGATAACTGGAATCAGCAATTCATGCAGTTCACATTACCTGAGCACCATTTCTTATGCTTGCTCAAGCTGTTAAAACAGCTAGACACTAGATAGAAATTTTATGCACAAACCTTCTTGCATCCATTGATTACTCTGGCTTGCACTGAGTGGCACTACTGTATAGAGAGTTTTTCCTGAATTAATACAATTGCCATTGTCTGTTATGGTGTCAACAGTAGTAGTTCTAAATTTTTGTGATAACTTGATAAATATAAATGCAATTTTTAATTTTAGAAAAGTATTTTATAGATTTATTATGACTTTATAATACTTTGTTTATATTTAAAAATTGAAATTTATTTGATAAATATTTCATTCATTTTTTTTTTACAATAGCAATATCACAACAAGGAAAAGTAAAGCCTTTGTTTCCATTATTTATTTTACATTTTTTATATTTGAAAGTTCAAATACGATTTTTAGATCTTTTGTCATCTGTAAACTTAAATTTATACAAGTTAAAACTATTAAATTAAAGTTTTTAAACATTAAAATTAAAACGTTGAACTATTAACTCAAATTTTACTGGGTGTGGTTGGAAAAAATTAATTGTGAAAGGATTAATATTATTTAAATGATATAATTATAACTTTTCAAATTGTTTATTATATCTGTAGTAGTTAAATATATGTGTGATTTTAAAAGATGTTATTTTAATCGATTGTCTATTTATTACTAATTTATTAAAATACAGTGTCTAAAATATTTATGATTTTTTTAGAAGAATAAAATCTTTTTAAAAGGGTAAAGTGGATTGCTGTTTTTCTATAGCTTAATCATAAATGATGGGTGTTATTTTATATTTCAAGTAATGATTTTGTGACTGTATGATATGTGACTAATAATGTTATAGATATAGAATGCAAAAGGCACCAAACAAATATACATCTTTGCTATGTCATCTCTAAATAAATAGTGAGCAGATACGTCACTGATCATCCAAATTATTGGAATTATTGTTGTGATATGTAATTTTGATATTAGCATATTATATAACTATCATCATCATTCTTGATATCAGCTTCTGCTAATACAGTTATATCTATCTATATTATCCTCTCAGGCAAAAATAGATTCAGATACATGTAAATAAAGCACTAAACTCTAGCCATTGATTAATTGATTAATATAATCAAAATCTTATCTGTATTCTATGTTGTAAACATCATCAATGGATGACAAGGGGTACATATTATTGCATCCAAACTACATTTAATTAATATAAATAGTCATTATGTTTGTGATGGGTGAGTTTTAATTTAGCCAAAATAATAAATGTTAGTAAGTAAATCTTAAACATAACTTATATCTCATGTGAATATTCTTTAATTTACATGCACATATATAAACCTTTTATATAAATATTCTGTGTATCTTCTTAATGTACGGGCATGTTTAATGTATGTTGTGAATTTAATTTGGGCTCCATAGCTAACTAAAATACTTTATTTTCATTATATCTCTATTTGATATCCTTAATTAAACCATACCCCAAGGTTCTAAATATGCCTGTGTGTACGACAAAATGCATAATAAGCAAATAAATATAAATTTTACTACATCCTTTCTAAATTACATTAAGTTCAGTGTAGACAATATGTTTATACTTAAATATTAAATAATAATAAAAAAAATACAAAGTCAAATTTAATGAATAAAAACTTAAATTAAATTTATTTACATCTATTTAAAAAAATGAAATAATTTATTATTTGTTTTATAATTAATAAGTTTATATAAGTGAATAGTCTTTAGATTCTGGTTTCCTAAACAAAAAATTAAGTTGCCATAAATGTGTCTCTCTCTGTGTGTGCAATATATAATGTCTCACATAAGTATGTGTTTACTTCATAAACATAATGATATTATTAACCAGATTGTCTTTAATTAAAATAAATATGTGATTGCTTAAATCTAATTAAACAAACAACTTTGTCATAACATAAATGATAAAATATGTTCTCAAGTTTATTAAGATAAACAAATATTGTTACTGGTATCATTAATATATGAATAAATAAATTCATAACTAAATAAACAAATAATTAAATAACCATCTACATATTTTTCCTCAAGAAAACTTAATAATGCCAGCACTCATTTATTATAATTCATTATTTATGAATGACTTATAACATAACTATATTTCTATATAACCATGGAAATACTAAAAGATCCTTTCCTTATCAATACAATACATCTTAAATAAAAGCCACAAATATAAAGACCATATATATTAAAACATAAATATTTGTACCTTTAATAAATTTCTCAAAAGCTTTAAAACAAACTATAATACCTTAAAATTAATAAATATGATTAATAGCTTATATAAAGTTTGAAGACAATCGAATTTACTAAGTAAACATTCATTCACACATATTAAAATTTACATCATAATAATAATTGATATACCTCGTTTTACTTTGAGCTCCTTGTTTAAACATCTGGGAGAGAGAAAAGCTAAATATTTTTTTTAAATAAAATATTTAAATATATATATTATAAGTTGAATAATGAACATTTTTATAAGAATAAACAGTAAATTAAAATCCTTTTCTTCTTTGTATTTTTGCAGTGGTGTTGATTTTTAAATTGTACATTTTTATTGAGGTGAAGATCTATCTATTAACAGGTTTATTTTGACTGATCTAATAAAGAAATGCTGTTTAAGACAACAAATATTATTACTCAAAATAGCTATTGTCTTTCTTTATTCAAGAGAGTATTGTAATATTTAAAATGTTTATAAACAAATTAATAAAGAAGCTTTTTTTTTAAATATTTTAACAGTGACATTCAATTTTGTTTGTAATTTTTAGAGACTACTTTTTTAAGAATAATCAATGAGTACTGTTCTATTAGAATGTTGATATCTCTTAATGGCATTGATCCCATCCCAATACATATAAATAGGCCATTTAGTGGTCACAGTCAAACCAAATAGCCACAACTTTTTTTTCTGTTGTAGCTAACAGCTTGCTTAGTTTTTTGCAATTTCTGCAAGTGCACACAATCCTATCTTTTACTAATGTTAACACTTCACTACCATACCATTTCAGGGTGAATGGGTTTAAAGTTTGCAGTACTCTTGCAATCTACAATCAAAAGTAATTACGGTACAACTTACCTAACATAGTATTAAAAAGTAATAATTATAAGCCCATTATGCCACTTCCAAACACAATGTGTAAGATATATATGATTAGAAAGGATTTAAGAGACCACAATTTCACTGATCTACTGAAAAAAGTCATGGTTTGTGAAAATATCTATGAGAATTAAAATGTCTGACTGCAAAATTTCTTGTAGTTATATCCAGAGACAAAAAGAAATTGTAAAAAGAATACATTTTAATGGTACAAAAAAAAACAATTGAGTTGAAAAATTATTAAACATTTTTAATAGGTGTGTCATTAATGCTATTTGCCATATTTTAGTCACATATTATTTCAAAGATAGCTATTGGAATAAATAATGATTAATTTTTTTTATTAAAAATGACAAAAAAAAAGTCAAATACAGTTCAGGAATTAAAGCATTCTCATTTCTTCCACCATGATGTAGTTAGTTATCTGTCAAACAATGATAGTAGATTTTTTAAACTTTGTGGAGAGGGGGGATTTTCCACTGGAGTATACAGGGAATTCTACTAGAATAGAATATTTGCAATAATGTCTGTTAATTGATAAGATTTAATTCTTGTGGATGTAAAAAGGCATACTATCCCCCCCTACAATGCAGGACTAAGATGAAATTTGTAGGCACTTATTAAAGGTTTAAATTTATCATTGTAAAATTGTTAATTGAATAATTTTTTCAGTAATTTATTAAGGAAATCAATCAATGAATTATGTTAAGCCATATGATAAAATGTCTGAGTGTAAAAAATATCTTGTAGTTATTATATCCAGAGGCAAAAAGAAATTGTAAAAAGAATTACAGTAATTTATTAAAAAAAATAAATGAATTATGTTAACTCGTACAATTATTCTTATTATTATTATTTTACAAATAACATGGTGGGCCTGGTAATGTTATATTTATGTGTTTTCCTAGAAACAATGCCATGAAGAAGTTTCAACATGATGGTGATAATAAGTAGATAGTTTTGTGAAACTGTAGTACCTTGGGATAAAAATTGAATTTTTTATTCTCCATAATTATTTGTTTGCCAAAAAGAATAAGATGAAAAGATAAATAGAAAGCCACAAACATCTTCAAGAAATTGAAGGTACCTATATAATATTCACTTTGCATCATTATTTAAGTAGTAAAATAAAAAAATAACCATAGCAACCATTGAATGTCTCTTAAGTTCATAATCTCCAATTCAAATATGTTTTGTATGTTCTTGGTATTTGCCAAAATCATTGTAAAATCTTTATGTAATAATTATTTAAAATTCCAAAAATATCTTTAAAAAAAATAAAATACATTATTTTACAAGTAAATAAAGTATATTTTTAAATAATAAATTCCTTTTCTTTTCTCTCCTCCCATTAAATAATGTCATTATTGCATTATCTTTTCTAAAACAAAACAAACTTTATTAAAATAAAGCTTAAAATTTTAAGAAAGTAAACTAAAATAAACATCCACATACATTTTCTTTATTACTAATAAATTTATTATTGTTAGTTACAATTTCCAAAATGTGATTTTAAGAATATAAACATTTTTTAAATTTCTAATTAATTATTTATACAAAGAATTCTGTCATAAATATGTATCGATTTAGAATGTATTTCAATAAATAAAATGTATTTAACAAGATAAGATAATAATATTTATGGAATTTTATTTTGCATGAAAAAAAAAATTGCTACAATATTTTTTTTAAATAAAAATTGTTCAGAATATATATAACTTATAATAAAACTCTTACAATCAACTATTTCTAAGACATAAACATATATCAATGTTTTTCACTTCCAAATATGCTTAACAAAACTTTTAACACACCTATTCTAATTTTAAGGCAGTATATAATTTGTTTATACTGTTTCTTATATATCTAAATGGAGGAATTTGAACTCAGATTTTTCAATCTATTTACCCACCACTCTATCTCTATTTGCACATCTATTTTAATATAGATATTTCACCAACAGTTATAATGCATATATATATTTTTTTAAAAAACTGTTTTGATATTTATTCTTTAATATTTATTAATATATAGTGAATTATTTGCATTAATTAAAAAATACTGAACAAAATTGTTCACAGCAAGTCTTTCAACTGTTATATAAACATATAAATAATAAAAATAATGATTTAATAGGGCCATTTGTTTTCTTTAATCATGGAAAAAAATATAAATTTACTTTCAATTTTGATCAGGAAAATATTAAAATTCTTAGTTAAGAGGAAAACCATAATACAAAAAAAATTAAAGAGATATTTTTTTATAAATACAATCAGGTTATATGAGGCAGTTTTTATAAAGAGAAACAGATTATCTTTCATTAATAGATAATATGCTATGTTCAAATTCACGAATTTTGGCATATGACATGGTAATGTTTACTTACACTAAATTTGAATTTAAATGGCTTTCAGTTAAAGTAAGTTAAAAAATTAAATGAAAGTACCACTGTGGTTTATTATAGTTATTTGTTCTATATGTTATCATATTATTGTCACCATTGTAATTCATTTTTAAAATATATATATATTTAGCATCTGGATATAACTGTGTTTATATATTTGGTTTGTATTTTAATAAATTGTTATTTTCAAAACGTATTCCTAATTAAATCCGATGGCAGAATATATGTGAGCAATAATTATTCTATGTACCCATGCAGAATGATTAGTTACAAAGCAGAATTATTGATGAGAAATTTAGTATAATGTAGAAGAGTAAAAATGTAAGCCTGCCAGTATAACCTTTTAACAATAAATACAGAGACTTGTGAAGTATGATATATCTTATCTGTCTTTAAATATAGTTACCTCTATTGGAATACCTGTTAACTGATCAAGATAGAATTGATTCCAGATGGATAATAAATTCAGGAAATCTAATCTTTACAATTAAAAATTCATTATTATTTTGTAATTAAGTAAATCCTAATGTCATGTGAGTAATGCCTAATTATTAGCTAGATAACAATTATCAAAAATACCCCTGTCATTCAAAATTTTAATATGTGTAAAGTTACTGATGTTATTCCTTTAATAATGCATATGTTAATCAGGACAGTCCTTCAAGGGGGGATGCAAGTATTTGTCAAAACATTTCCATTTTCTGCCTAACTGTAGTGTTGCCTTCACAATATATTGTTGATATTTTATAAATTTGTTTTAACTTTCAGGTCTGTACCAACATAATTACATATGATAACCAGTTAACTATTTGTACTTGCAATTAAATATATCCACTGTGTGTAAATAATATAATTATATACAGCCTTCTGCAACATTACATATAATTTCTAGTTTTAATGTTTCCATTTGCTGTACCAAAGCAAAATGACTGTTTGTATTAGCTGTCCCAGATGTATATAGGGATTAGAAGATCTTGAAACTTTCATCTGAAATGTAGAAAATTTTACCTTTATTTGAAAACTTACTTAGACATGCTAATTTAACTAAGTAAGATCCCATTTAATCGTAGTTGTAATGTTACCTTGATGATGAATTGCTGTAATATTTTATTGGTTTGTTTAAGCATGAAAACAGTACTGATGTAATTTACATATAATAACCAATTAGCTGTTTGCACTTATGGTTTAAAATATTAATATATGGTCATTCACAATATGAGACTGTGACAAAAATTAGAGATGGGTAAATGGTACATTATGATCAGATAGCCATTTTGGAAAAATTATAACATTAAATCTTTAATTTTTTAATATTATACATACAAGATGTAAATACAAAATTAATATATTAATTAATATGTTACATTCATATATTTTAGTAAATTAACTTTGTTTTCTTTTTATTTTCTTGTATTGTTTTTTTTTACAATGACCTATTAGTCTTCAGCTATTAATGGCTAAGTGGGCTCAGATGAAATGGGCTAGTCTGTTGTTGCCATTTATAAAATAATTTGATAATGTAAAATGACAGAATTATGTCACAATCCGTGGATTTTAAACTCCATTTCTGTCACCATACCTCTACCAAAATCTGAATGGCACAGGAGATTTAAATGCGAGGAGAAAAAACCATGCACTAATTGCTTTCATCACCAGGATTTTTGGATTACTTAATCATAAATTTGGAATTGGTGTTGGCAATTTCAATGATAATCTTTTCAAAACTGATCTATCACTAATCCAACTAAATCATTCTGATGATTGCTAAGGGAAGTAATCCATTGTATATATGAAAAAAACCTACATCTAAAATGTTTCTTCCTCACTTTGGCCATAAATATGCAGGCCATATCATCATTTCATGTAAGTGAATTTAGGATAAAATTCCCTAATCTCTAAAAATGTATTGAACAATAAATACATATGCAATATAAGTTCTGGCATGTTTTATACATGATGTGTTTATTAGAACTCAACGTGTTTATACATTTTGCTGTGAAAATGTTTTTCAGTTGGTAAATAAACATGATATAAAAAAAGCAATATAATAATGATATACTTATAACAGTTAAAAGATTTTGCCATCTTGATACAATTGGTGGAGTTGCAAATGTATATATGTTAGCAGTATCCACTAGAAATTTAAAGGACCTGCTATGACTACTTTTAATAATCTTTGACTTGCTTGTGGAAAATAACATTGTCTTCTAGTAACTTGTACTTCAAATTTAATAGCGTCTGATAGCATTCTGGAAAATAGATAGCAGTATGTTTTATTGCCAGAGTAATTCCAAATCGTGATTTACTGTTCTCAGCATGAGATACTTACTCTTGTCTTGCACTTAAATGCTCTCCCAAGTGTACCTCCATTTTATAGCTAGTTGTGTCATATCATTGTGAATAATTGTATTTATTGACTTAGCTATATGTTTGGCCTGTTTATGTCATTGACTGTACATTTCTATTTCTGTTATTACAATTAAAGGTATCGCATACATAATCCGATGTAGAGAACGTTAAAATTTGGACAAGTCCATTATTGAGGTTAAATTTAAGACCAGTCCATAACAACTCTTATTTTGATTTTTATTATCTACGATTATAAAGCAATAGAAAATAAAAACAAATATATATTTAAAAAATCCGATATTCATAAGATATTTATATTTAAATGACTCATGTTATTGATTTTGTTTTGCTTTGTTAATAATTTTTAATGCATTTCTCAAACAGCAAAAAGAATTTACATCGTTCATTATTATTTTTAAACTATATGCTAAAATTTATTGCAATTTCTATTGTTACCTAAATAATGAAAGTTTGATTACTATTTACGTGATAGGAAATTCGTTTGCAAACTTTTTTTATTTTATTTTATTCTTGGCTGAATGAAATAACTATCGTTTTTAAATATATCTACTGAGTTTGTAAATAATTTAAAAATTTTAGTCTCATTGTTTTCTTTCGTTTCATGAATTTATTTATAAAGTGTGTGCATGTTTGTGTTATATATATATATTTGAATCCAATCATGTTGTGTAACCAGAATTTTTAGGTCAATGCAAAATTGCAATAATTTTTAAATACCTAAAATAAATAGGCCCAAAGGCTCTGGTGCTTATGTGTATTATCTTAATGTATTTCACCATGGTTACGCCACTGACCAAAACAAAATATCTTATGACCATTTTCAACCACCTAATTGTCACTTATTATACTATAGGCACATTTACAAGTTCATGTTCTTAATTTTTATAAATTTGCAAAAAATAAATTTCTATCTTATTTAATGATTTGGCGCTTCATTCTTAAAATAAGACTTATAACTCCTTTTAAGGAGTCTGGATAAGTGAATACGACCATTCTAACGCCAAAAAGAAAAGAAAAAAGGGAAGGGAAAACAGCCAAAGAAATGAGTTATACATGAAGTATACAAACCAATATGCTAACCACAATACAATCGTATATAGAACATGTTGATCCATTCATCATCATCAACCATTATCAATCCATTGCAGGATGACGATCTCTCCAAGTTTAATCCATCTTCTCCGATCTTTAGCTTCTCCACATCACTCCTGCACACTTTCTTATTTAATCCACCCATCTCACATGTGGTCTCTTTCTGGGTTTTTTACAATCTTTTGGAATTCAGTTTAAGATTTCAATTGTCCATCTATTATCATCTCTTCTAGCAATATGTCCAGCCCAACTCCACTTCAATCTTTTAATTTTTTCAATGAGGTCAGTAACACCTGTTTGTTCTCTTACCCATACATTGTGTTTTCGATCTCTTCTTGTTACTCCCAACATGCATCTCTCCATACTTTTTTGAGTGGTCTGGAGTCTCTGTAGTGATCTTCTATTAAGTGTCCAAGTCTCAGATCCATAAGTAAGAAATGGTAAAACACATTTGTTGATCCATTACTGTCGTCTATTAATTTCTTCAGGAAATGTTTGTCTGAACTCTATCAATATGATATCTAGTTGTAACCAATCAATGAATTCTGTTCTCTGCCATATCTTTTCATGAAAACAATTGACATTTGCACTTTTTTAGAATGTTGTTAAAATAATCATTATAACATCGATGATGATTAGCTCTCCCATGTCTACCATGTTCATGTATACCATAAAATGCCTTTTTAGGCAGTATTGCATTGTTATTCTTTCTACATATCCAATCTAACAAAAGTGTGAATTTACAATACTTGAACTCTATAGTATTCCATCCAGTAAGTTGAAGAACATTAGATTATATTTTTTAAATTTATCAAACATCCTTAAATCAAACTTTTTTAATGTCAATAGATTATTCAAATATCATTTCCAGATAGTATTTCTTTTCTATAACAATAATCTCATTTCAGAAATTTCTGATTCCAATTTCTGACATGAGAATATAGGCATAGAAAAATTTAAGAGTAACGACAGTGTAATTTTGTCCATTTTATTTTAAAAAGTATAGACAAATTTGTAACCGTTTTCAGGAGAGTAGTGGCTAAAGAATTGCTTAAAAAGATGACGCTGATTTTCCACTTCGTAAATTCAAGTACACCTTTTTTGTTAACTATACGTTATATGAAAAAAATATTTTCAAAGCAAACACAAATGTTTATTTTTTGAATTAATCATAGAATTTATTCATGTCTTTATAATATTTTTGCTGTAAATAAAAAATATTAAAAAACTGAATTATGGAAAGTTAATGAACTTGATATCAGATTTTAAAATAGAATGATATCTATTTTATTTCCAAGAGATTAAAAAAAGGTTTATAATCATTAATTAATATATATTTAAAACTATCTATGCTTTTGTCTTAAAAGAAACAAATGACTTTATAATTCCTACAGTAAACTTCTGGATATTCAACCATGAAAAATAATCTTGATATATTTAAATCTTCTTCATTGCAAGATATTATTGTTTCTTTATATATATCACAAGAAAATTAGATATGTAGAAAATGTATAAAAAACTTTTTAAGCAAATTGAGCTTGCTAATAATTAAACATATATTATTCCCACTTAAGAATCATCTCAAATCAATATCTTCTTTTGGGATGTCCAACCAAACATTTACTATTCAAGAATTGTGACTAAAAATGGATTTTTTATAATGTTTCAAAGTTGTTTTTCACATCCATTAATAAGGCCAGCTGAGTTTGATTCCCTCGATATTCATCAATATATTCCAAAAACCCATGGTTCTTGCACTTGTCTGCTTCATAAATAGGATAAACTGATACTGATCTATGGAAATGTGGAAAAAATGCAAATTATAGGTCACCTAATTAGTGATTGCTAAATCTATAGCTACAATGATACTGTTATATCAGCTGGACCAGATCACTATCTCACATATATATTTTTATCATATGTATAGTATTTATCAATAGTAAATTGTTACAGTTTGATTTACAAGTGTCAAAACTTACTGGACCCACACTCTAGATAAACACAGAAATGATGCTCATTAATCATTTATTCAACTAGATATTGTCTTTAATCCTGATATAAACTTTAAATCTCAGTTAAAGAATAATACAAACCATTTAAAATTACACACATGCCAAATTATTCATATTTCTGTGTGAAATGTACTAGGACAACTGATGAGTGCTGGTTCAGTGTGAAATACATCTTGGGTATTATTTGTCTTTTATTGTATCTTTGTTCATATAATTTGAAAAGGTGTGGAAGTGCTGAGGTTATTTAATATATTTATAAAGATATTACATGTGAGACAGAGAAATGTTAATAGCTCCACATGCATGTGTGTTTACATTTTAAAAAATCAGGTATATTAATCTTTAATTAAGATTTAATGTCAATATCTGGGCTAGAGATAATCTCTAGTTGAATAATGACTAGTGATAATTATTACTGTATTTATCTAGAAAGGATGATGTCAAGATTGTGAGTGAAGTAAATTTGACACTTATAAATCAACATGTAATTTATTGTAAAGAAAATTCATTTGCATGTTTGATTGAGTTAAATATTTTATTATAAAAAATTATTTAAAAAGCGAAATAGAGACAATTGTTTGTTTGCTTGTATAGAATTTTTTGTTAAAACACTCGTCATTGTAAGTTACTTACTCTCATAAATGACTTGGAATAATATAGTTAACAATTTAAATGCTAAACTACTTGACAATTGTTTAATTGTTACCATAACAGAAATCCTAGGAAAATTCTAATTACCTCAATAAACATAAAACATATGCTGCATCTCAATCTACAGTCTAAAGGAATTTTTGTCAACTTAAAATAATTTATCACAAAGAGAAACAATAAAAAAAAATTAAAATTTATGTTGCAAAAGAAATTTAATTTTTGCTTATAAAAGATTGTAAGCTAAGTTATATGAATTCAGAAAAATACAATTAAATAAATAGTGTGTCCAAAATGTCCTTGTATCAGAATTATTTTATTTTTGTTGATAAATGGAAACTTACACTTTTAAATAATAATCAGCATTATTACATTTTCTAAATGCAAGTACATTAACAGAGAATAATTATATTTATTAAAGTAATAAATATTAGAGCAGTGATCCAATGCTTCTCACTAATAAAAGCCATAAATTAGAATCTAGTCTCAGGATATTGGATGAGTAAGCACTAGGTAGGAATTTTATGCATGAACCCTTTTGCATCTATTAATTAGGTGCAGTGTTTTTAGAACC
This sequence comes from Epiperipatus broadwayi, assembly GCA_028023455.1. Taxonomy (NCBI): domain Eukaryota; kingdom Metazoa; phylum Onychophora; class Udeonychophora; order Euonychophora; family Peripatidae; genus Epiperipatus; species Epiperipatus broadwayi. The sequence goes on along the minus strand of JAQFVV010000354.1, from coordinate 602,279 downwards.
AAAGCCTCTCTCTGATGAAAGCCACAAGCTAGAAACAAGTCTAGAGATATTGGATGGGTTGGCACTGGATAGGGATTGTATGCACAAACCTTTTTGCATCCATTGATTAGGTGCAGGGTTCTCAGATCCAAAGCCTCTTTTTAATGAAATCCATAAACCAGAAACTATTCTGGGGATACTGAATGAGCAGGCACTAGATAGAGATTTTATGCACAAACCATTTTGCATCCATTGTTTAGGTGCAATGCTCTCAGATCAAAAACCCCTCTCTGATGAAAGCAATAAGCTAGAAACTAGTCTGGGAATATTGGATGAGTAGGTACTAGATTGGAATTTTATACACAAATCTTATTGCATCCATTGATTAGGTGCAGTGCCCTCAGTTCCAAAGCCTCTCTCTGGTGAATGCCATAAGCTAGAAACTAATATAGGGATAGGCACTATATAGGGACTTTATTCACAGTCTTTTTTGAATTTATTGATTATTAAGTCTTGCTCTCGTACTACTGTATGGAGAGTTTGCTATTATTAATGAACTAATAGATGCTGTTATTTTTATAGTGTTTGTATTTTTGTTTTAAATAATAATATCAATTAGTATGTAAGAATAATCAAAAATATTCTATAAACCAGCAAAAAATCGTATTTCATTTATACCAAATTATTTGTATAAAAACTGGCCAGAAGACAGTCAAATAATGCAGTATCCTGTAGGCAGTAACATACTGACCTCTTCAGATTATTTTTAAATAAAGTATCAATAAAAACATTATGGAAAATTATATTATAAAATCACAAGAATTTGATACAGATGTGTAGATTTTACAGAGTTATTTTGTGCAATTATACCGATGGTGGTCTGCTATCAATATGATGACAAATCACATTTAAAATTGAACACTTCTTATAATTTAATTTGGCTTTTAAATCAATATGGACCCCATGACTATATTCCCTAACTCACATTTGGCAGTTGCATGATTAGTATTTTATTAAGGATAAATACATCTGTGGTACTACTATGAGCATGAGATCACAGTTAAATAATTTGTCTGCTCATAAAACATAAGTGCCAGCAGATAAGTAATTACCATATTTAAACCACATTAATGCAATCATTGATTAAACAAACCAATCGAATATTAATATTACTTGTCTTAACAACACCATTTTTTAAAAATAATAAATAAAGCCATTTACTACCTAAAAAAACTAGCATTGCCTTGACAACAGATGGCTGATATACTGTTCATTTATTTAAGTCTTTGCTGCAGTAATGTGATATGTTATTTATATGCCTATTTCCATTATATTACCAAATATATTAAAACAAAGGTTCTCAGGGATAACAATTATAGTTGACTTGCATCCTAATTCATGTGAATAACACCTGATATTATGGGAGTTAAAAACATTATTATAAAAATGCTGTAGAAATTGCAAAAAAAAAATTTTTTTTTAAAAAAAAACATAAAACAAAAATTATATAATCATCAAATCTAAAAATAAAAATGTAAATTGGAAATCATAGTAAGTGGTTAATCATAAAAAAATAACTGTTGTTTTGATCAATATCCTTAAAGTTTACCCCCCCCCCCCCGAAATGAGTGGTAACATGGAAGTATCAGTATAATCCAGCCTCTTAAGTGTCTTTTCTGAATTTCTATTTATAATGTCGCATCTGAATAGAATATATTGATGTTTTAATAACTCTAGATTGTGATCAATATCCATAACATTGAAAAACAATGATTATCAATGCTGCTTATCATGTTAGTGTGTTGATGTGTCGTAGAGCTGATACAGTGAGTAATTTTTCCCACATAAGAAGTATCACAAATCTCATGTAAGGATTTACATAACTCCACAGCACTTATGAGGAATTGAGTTTTTAAATTTGAACAGAATGTTACTATTTTTTTAATTTGCAATATATAGGTGAGTGTCAAAGATGTTTTTCACCCTGATGTAATAAATAACTATTATTTCTATTAATGATTACACTGCATTGTATAATCTAAATTAGATATTTGTTACATAAAATAAATATTTCATGTTTGTTTTTTTCCAACCTATCAATATTGATATCCTGATGTGATGCACCTATTGCACCCTCAGGTTGGTGCAGTACTCTCAATATATATATATTTTTCTTAATGTGTCAAAGCATCGGCCGGGAAGCAAACCCCGGGACAAGTGTTTATAAGGCAGCTGTGCTAACCACTCAGCCACCAACACCTGACAATATATATAATTTTGATGTTAATATTTCAGAATAT